>JAOUQZ010000035.1:37214803-37229794 GCA_028564935.1 Neosilurus hyrtlii
AGAGAGGGGGAGAGAGAAGGGGGGGAGAAGGGGAGAGAGAGGGGTGAGAGAGAAAGGGGAGAGAGAGAGAGAGAGCAAGAGAGAGAGAGAGAAGGGGAGAGAGAGGGGGGAGAGAGAAGGGGAGAGAGGGGGGTGAGAGAGAGGGGGGGGAGGGGGGAGGGGGGGAGAGAGTAAGTTTGTTAGAAATAAAGACGCCGACTGTTGTTTTTGTTGTTGTTTTTGTTGTTGTTGTTGATTGTTTGTCTTTCTGTGCACGCGAGAAACTGGTCCAATCTCCGGCTCGGTTAAAGACGGGCTGCTGGTTCCATGCCGGACCGGACGGACCGCACCACCGGATAGGAATATTTGCGCTCACTCGCGCGTCTGCTGCTCCCTACGACAACGACGGCGACGACGATGATAACGATTGGGACTCCCGACCTGAGAGTCGGCTCGACGTGAAGCGCGATTTCTCGGCGCGCGTGCCGTCGGGTCCATGCGTGGAGACGCAGAGCGCGCGCGAGGGGCTTCGAGCATGCAATCCTCTTTCAGACGAAGTTCACGCGCAATTTCCACCGTCGGCACTGACATCCTGAACATCCTCATCTCAGGAAAAAACACAACAAAACACTGGAGGAGCAGAACAAGAAGAAATCTCAGTAAGGATTAGAAAGAAAATTCATCAAACACACTCACACACACACACACACACACACACACCCACACACACACACACACACACACACACCAATTCCAAAACGGACAGGTACAGTGTCCGAATTAATTCGTTTTATTTTTAATTCCAAGAAACAATTGTGTCACAGGAAGGGCAGTGAAGTGGTCCGAGTGCTGGTCTCAGCAAGGGCGTTTGTGTGAGCAGTATTCTCCAGGTTTCCTCCCATGCACAGGGTCTGTTCCAAATCGCCCCAGGTGTGAGTGTGAGTGTGAATGGTTGTGTGTGTGCTGGCCCTGCAATGGATTAGTGAGCTGTTCAGGATGTACCCCACCTTCGCCCAGAGATGTCTGAGACAGACTCCAGTCTCCTCGTGACCCTGGTGGGATTAAGCGGTTCGGCAGATAAACAAATGGATGAAGATTACGGTGGTTGGGAAGCTGCTGTGCTGTAAGAGGAACAGAACCCTTAATGTTGGTTAAAGAAAATAATGAACTGGCGTGTGGTAACAGCAGCTCCGCCTCGTCACACCACTGTGCTGTTGATTGTTTGTCTACAGCTGCACTTCCCTCAGTGTGTTATTCCTTTTATAGCTTAATAATAATATGTTACAATTTTAATAACGTGGGACGTCTGTGGAGGTTCGTTTATGTTCTCAGTTATTATGGCAGCTATAAACATCTCTCCATCACAAATCTCTTTCTTCTTCTTCTTTTTTTGTTTTTTGACTTCACCCTACACTCATTTTCACTCTTTGAAACGACTAGCAGTGGTTAATTTGGTGAAGCCTTCATTTTAAACTCAAGAATAATTTAAGAAATATTATTTCAGGCCTATTACACACTGTATGCTTGGGAGGCAGTAAGTAATAATCCAGCAGCTTCTCATGGTCAATAAATCACCGCAATCTGCCAATTATTTTCAGGATTATAAACCCTCCGGTCAGGAAGTCACCCAGCCTGATTATTTTCTCAGTAATAAAATACAGAACACTGTTGAACTTTAATGAATGAGAGCCTCTCCGATCTTTATATCGACAAGCTGTTTCCCAGTGATCAGCGATTAAATCTGCGTTGTACTGCGGGCCCTTTACTGTCACCTCAGCAGGCGCAGAGACGTGAAAACGATGAACATCATCAATGAAGTCAACTAAATAAACCTCTGTTCTCTTTGCCAGTATGGCGTCTGCACTAAGCCGATTTCTCCCCAGAAACTTTTGTTCTCAGATGAGTTTCATTAACGATTATGTGCAGAAGATAAGGTAGATGTCGCTGAATAGTGAAATGCATTTATTTATCCATTCATTTTCTAAGCTGATTAATCCTGATTAGGGTCGCGGGGATGCTGGGCCAATCTCAGGCGACTCTGGGCGAGGTCGGGATACACCCTGAACAGCTTCAAGACCATCACAGGGCCAACACACGTACAACCATTCACACTCACTTCTGGGGGGATTTGGAACAGCCAGTTAGCCTACTGTGCATGTTTTTGAACCCTCACAAGCACGGGGAGAACATGCTGCTCCACACTGAAACTCCCCGAGCCCGGGAATCGAACCCAGGACCTCCTTGCTGTGAGGTGGAAGTGCTAACCACCATGCCGCCCTTTCAGCAAGTTTCCGATACGTCCTACCGGGAAGAGACCACGGGGTTGCCCCCAAAACATGCAGGAGGAGGGACTCGGCTGGTCTGGGAACGCCTCGGTGTACCCCTGGGAAGAGCTGGAGGAAGTGGCTCGGGAGAGGGACATCTGAACCTCACTGTTTAGGCTGCTAAATCCTTATGTAAGCAATAATGAAATTATAAACTTCTGATCTGTTTGTTGAGGACGCTTGAAACTTACATCTAGGAGACATTATCTTAAAAAAGCCTTTAATCTCTCTCCTTTAAATAAAGTCTGTTTTAAATATAAAGCACTAAAACTCTTTGAAGTGTTTTTTGGTTGCATTTGGATTTTCTGTGCAACGATCTGCGATCTGTGCTAAGTCTCCAAGATAAAACTTGTTAAAAGCAGCAAAGAAAATCTTACCACAACACCGATAGTCACCTATTGCCCTCGTCTCCACTCACACACCGATGCTACACTGTACATAAATAACAGGGAGAATAAAAAATTCATTCACAAATGTATTCATCCGTACTTCCATGATACAGCAAACTGGAGAAGTCTTTATCACATTTAACTTTTTGTAGTGTTATAACTTGGAGCTGAGAGGGTTTTAATTAGGATCATATGCCACGAATAAACACAGAATCATCCATGGGTGGCGCCGTAGTGTAGTCAAACAGTCCATAGACATGCACATAAGGGTAATTCACTGTTACAAATCGCCCCTAGGTGTGTGTGTGTGTGTGTGTGTGTGTGTGTGTGTGTGTGTGTGTGTGTGTGTGTGTAAGTGAGAATAGTTGTGTATGTGTTAGCCCTGCACTGGTCTGGCAAGTTGTTCCCAAACACACACAACCATTCACACTCACACCTAGGGGAGATATGAAACAGCCAATTAACCTACTGTGCATGTTTTTGTACTGTGGGAGGAAACTGGAGTCCCCGGAGGAAACCCATGCACATGGAAATCATGCAAACTCCACACAGAAGCGCCCTGATCCCGGGAATCCAACCCAGGACCTTCCTGCTGTAAGACAGATGTGCTAACCACTGTGCCACCGTGCCTCCCCTCTGCATGTTGCATGTTGCTTTTATCAGTTTTTCCCTCATTTTCTGAACTGCTTAATCCTAATTAGGGTCACGGGGAGGCTGGCGCCCATCTCAGCCGCCTCTGGGCGAGGGCGGGGTACACCTCGGACAGCTCGCCAGGCCATCGCAGGGCCTCCCTTGTAGGTTGTTTAGTGTTTCTGTGCACTGCATGCTTGATTTGTACCTACATGATAGACATTATGGGGATGTTCAGCAGTAGATGTTTGAGTGGCAGCATGACAGTGATGAGTTCTGATGTCCTTCATGTCGTCTGAGAGTTTGATTGGAACTATAAACCCGGAGGGTGGACGAGGGAAGTCATGCGTTACTCATCCGGTGCTTATCCTCCATTACAAACACCCGAGGAACATCTGAAAAGCTCAAAAGCAACCATTCACCTTGTCAGAAGTGTCGTGTAAAGAAACCCGCCAGCTCATTATTGGGGCAGGGAGGAATTACATTGCTAGACCTGACTTGAAAGCCAGACGTATAAAGCTATCCCTGCAGGTTATTAGCATATATGTGAAATTAGTCATAATTTAACCTCAATAGGAAAATGAAAAGTGCAGTGATAGAGGGATGAGGGTTTATTCAAGGGCTGGAAACATTCTCTCACTGCTCTCGTCTATCATTCTACAGATCTTTGCCTATAACATAATGATCATACATTCAGATCCTATATAAAAATGTGCATTCCTCATGTTGATATGTTACAGTAAAGAATGATTACACCCACGCAAACTGAGCCATACACGCCTGGCTGAGAGTTCTGCATCTGCTCCTCGGCCTGCGGCTTTAATCCACTCTTCCCTCTCTCGGCACTTCCTCCACCCGTAACTGATGCTCTCCACATTCGGGGAAATGATGTATGCTGCACTCGATAAATTCACCCACTTATATGAATAAATCTTCATCGTGTGTTCCGTTCGATTTGGAGCGATCTTAAGACCTTAAGTGAGAAATCCCCTCTGATAATTGTACGAGTTCCTGTTTGCTGTTTCCTGCTGATTGGGGAGGATATTGATGAGAGCAGGAGATTCTCTATCTGTCAATATAACTGTATGTACCTACTGAACTAACAAGCAGCCTGAGAATTCAGCTGGGAATAACCTTGCCATTTATCAGCAAGCTTGACCTTTGGAAAAGATATTACTTCGGAAGTCATGGTGATGCCTCTATACCTTTGTACATCCCATCGTACAGACTGCATATCTCCGTACATATCTACATACCTTTGGACGTCCCACTGTACAGTCTATAGACCACTGTACGGTCTGCATACCATCGTAGTCGACATACCACGGTACAGTTCATTACCTTGCATACAAAATATTCCATATAATATTGTCTTGTCTGCCTCACAGCAAGAAGGTCCTGGGTTCGAGTCCCAGGCTTGGCATGGGCGTTTCTGTGTGGAGTTTGTATGTTCTCCCCCTGCTTGTGTGGGTTTCCTCCGGGTACTCCGATTTTCTCCTACAGTCCAGAAAGCATGCACAGTAGTCTAATTGGCTGTTCCGAATCGCCCCTAGGTGTGAGTGTGAGTATGTGTGTTGGCCCTGCGATGGCCTGGTGAGCTGTCCATGGTGTACCCCGCCTTCACCCAGAGTCGGCTGAGACGGGTTCCAGCCTCCCTGTGACCCAAATTAGGATTAAGTGGCTTAGAAAATGAATGAAAGGTCAGTGGACATTGTACAGTTTATATACTTTCGTACATATCATTGTAGCTATATACCCTCATACATTCTGTATACATGAACACAGCATGGTTATGTTTTGTCAGTTCTTTGATTTGGGCGATTTGCTTCTTACCAATTAGTTGCACCAAAGCGTTCCTTTCATGTGGTCTGACGTGCATTGATCTACCTTCTACTCTGCAAAGCCGGAGTTGACCTGAAGTTAACCCGACATTAATAAGCAGTTTAAATTAAAGGTAGATTCCAGTGGAACAGGTGCTGGGGCGGTTCTCCTGCAAGTGCATGATCATTATACCATCTGCTATTTTTAAAGAAATCTCAAATCCAATTATGGTGTCGTACCACCGAACGATGAAGCTCTCGTCTTAAAAATTTTAGGCTCACCTGAGGAGTCGCTTAGGCTTAACTGTGAGTTGTAATGACAATCACAGAAAACGTGAATGTGATGAATGCTTAAAAAGACGAGTGCAGCTCATGACGGGTGGATGTGGGTTCTGCGTGAGTTGATCCGAGGTATAAAATGAAGTTTTGATGAAGCGTGACCGAAAAAGGGCAACTTTGATTCCCGAAAAAGGATGGACAGAGAGTTTAAAAAACGATGAGTACAGGTTGGAGATGATTTCATGTCGGAGGTGAGTGAAGGAGCCTGAGGTGTCATAATACATCTGGTGGTTTTCTGATGAAACATGAGTAAGCAGGAAGACTTTGATTCTAGAACTTTATTCATTTTAACGGGGCAAATTATAAAAAAAAAAAATCAGTTTGTAAAGCTGTGAAGGTGGGATGTCCCAGGGTGCTAGTGCCCCTTTCTGTGACATCATCAAAGAGTGTGTAGGTCAATCAGTAGGTTATGATGTCTCGAAAGAGACGGGCTACTGCTGTTCATGTTTGTATTGTTGGTCGCCATCTTGATCAATGACAGATCTGTGCTTTTGCCACCAGATGGCGCGTGTGCTATGTTTACCTTCTTCAGATCATCGTACCTCGTGCGTGGGTCACTGACACTTGCGTACAGGTGTAAGTAAATGGTTTTTAAAAGGAGATATGTTATCGTTCATTCATTCATTCTCTGAACCGCTTAATCCTAATTAGGGTCACGGGGAGGCTGGTGCCCATCTCAGCCAACTCTGGGAGAGTGCGGGCTACACCCTGGACAGCTCACCAGCCCATGCAAGGGCAGAAATATTTTAATACCATTTAATTTCCCAGAGAAACACTGTATTTGTGTACATTTGATATACCCAGTAAAGAAATAAGTACCTGGGTCGCCAAGGCTCGGCGAGGGCATTTTTTTGTGGAGTCTGCATGTTCTTCCTGTGCTTTTGTGGGTTTCCTCTGGGTACTCCAGTTTCCTCCTACAGTGCAATTACATTCACTTTAGGCTAACTGGCTGTTCCAAACTCAGGAAGGTTTCAAGGTGTACCCATCTTTGCTCAGTGTCGTCTGAGACAGGCTCCAGCCTCCCCGCAATCCTGCGCACCTTTAATTTAATAAAGTTCGACCTTGGATGCCCAACACCACGAGAACCCTCAGTGAGCACGTGCCCGAACTAGAGAAGACATCTAGCACGATTCTCAAGCTACAGTGTCAACAAGCTCTTCGTTTTATCTTCAGGCTCGATATGGGATCATAAATCCAAACCTTCTAGGATTGTATGGAGACAGGAATGATGGAAAGCGTCGACGTTGGAACTGCTGTTTCTTGAGAAAATTACTCCCAACGTCTTAGCGAAGTGAGTGAGAAGTTTGGTCTCATCTTAGAGGAACACGTCACAGCTGTCCATCTTCCACAAACCGGACTCTGAAAAACATGGACACCGCTGTCACGTCTGGATATCGGGATACGAGATGCGTGCTTAGCTTCAGGAATCTGATGTATGTGAAATCATGCTACAGACCTCGATGCGCCACCAACTCCGGTCTGTACTCCAAATGTAATTACACTGATTGCATTGATTTCGGGAGACAGCTGAAGAATAGAGAGTTGATTGAAATCTAAACTGAGCAGGCACTCTCACTGTATACTGTTTAATAGCCGAGCGCTTAGCTCACAATGTACCAAGCTCTGACCTTTTTCTGAAGACTTGGCCTTCATTTGTACAGATGACCTTTCCTTGTAGAACAACGTCCACACTATTACTGCCTTCTTGTGTTCGGTGGTGAATGTCACACCTGACGTTATCAGAGAAGTCCTTATTTTATATTTTGGATAGGAACACTTTTTGCCTCTTTGCTAGTTTTGTTTACCATCTTTACAATTACTGAGGGCGAACAGAGTATTTCTAATCTAATACAAGGTCATGTTGGGAAAAACGGTGCAGAGCTTTTACTTCAACACTCTTTTATTTTATTAGTAAGACTTCCTGGGTACTTTCACTTCTGCTTAGCCAGCTACGCCATGGTCACTGGATGACATGCTAAGTAAGGAGAATTTTAATCTACCCCATGAGGAATATCTGAAGTGCACTTTTTCTGGTCCTCATTTTCACTTTCATTGCTTTGGAAATAAGTAACATCTTGGTGTATCCGGATCAGTAAATTGTGCACACATTGATTTTTTTTTTGTTTAATATAACTATCTAGTAAAATAGAAATGAGTATCTCTATAATACCAGGACTATACATACTGTAGATCATTCCTGGAGGCCCATTGACCAGCCGGTACCTGTATGCTGGACCCATATGGGTAGTGAGTGGGCTGAAATTTGGGTCTCGTGGGATTGTTCACAGGTTTCATAGTGGCCCACATGAATTCATTCCCCATTTGTAAACCAACCAGGAACAACATAGGGGACCAATTTGAGCTTGCCCTAATTTGGACTCACATACTTGACCCAAGTGGGCCCCAGTTAAGATGTCCAATTTGGCCCCATACCTATATGGTGCCCATACAACCCTAGAGTAATCAGGTTGGGCCCACTCTGGAACCAGTGGACAATGGCACGAATATGGGACCAGCTTTTCAACCACTTTCTACACGGGCTGTAGTGCAGGCTGGGTGTGGACCCAAAGGCCATGGTTTACAACTAATTATCAAAGGTTGCAATGCACTGAAACCTTACATCCTCCTATTAAAATATATCGTAAAAACACTAAGAATTCTAGAATGTTACATTATATTAAACTTGGCTGTGGGGGTTTAAAAGCTCGAACTTCTTTATTGCACCACAGTGGACCAGTTGAATAAAAAAGTAAATACACGGTCAGAATTTTTGTACAGAAGGATCCATTTCTGTCCTGCAAAGTCCAGCCTGCGCTCTTGTACCTCCTAGTGTTTATTATCAGACCTCAAGGTAACTAGATGTACTCTTGTGTTGACCTTCAAATATTTTCCCAAGCTGTATATAAAGGGTAGAAGAAGTGAGCAGTTTGGAAAGAAATGCCTCAGAGACAGTATTACAGTTTCACCCATAAAGGTAGAAAAATGTACTTTAGTATACAATACATGGGAGTGGCACGATCTGATTGGTCTGACTATCTTGAGATTATAAGCAATTATTTTATAAGGCGAAGTATGATATGAAGAAGTATTGGGTTAAGGGGTGGCTCCACATATCATTGGAAAGATTCTATATTTGTTTTAGTATTAATTTTGAAATATTTTCAAACTAGACCTATCCGTGACTATGTTGTGCCAGTCATGCAATAATCATTCAACTTATCCAAAGGCAATGATGCAATACCACAGTGGGGGTCTAACAGGGATTTAAACCCACAACCTATCGATCATGAGCCCAGCACGCTCACCACTACACACCGACCCCTGACCGGTTGATGGAAAGAAAATCAAATAATTTCTGACATTGCGTCATTGCCATCAGACGCATTAAAAGCACAGTAGTTACAGCTGTCAGGCTGTGATAGGAGGGTCCGTGACAGACCACAATTTCCTTCAGATTCAAACACAATTCCATTAAGTCCGACTTCAATACTGTAGAATTATAAAAGTTAATGTTATTTACCTGGTAGAGGAGGAAGAGAAATAAGAGTACAAATGTAGGCTGAATTAAAAGTCAATGGCAAAAATAAAATAGCTGGAGAGTCGTGCACTCGAGGGTGATTGTGCAACGCGCAGATCATCAAACCCTAACACTGCTGTAAAGCCCTCAGGGACATGAGCACACACTGCGGATTTCTCATCTATTCAGCACTGATGAATGTTTCGTGTTCATGCATCATAGTGAAGTGGACCATAACCTCATGCACCTCTTAAACCCAGTGTCAAGGTCAAAGGTGAAGGTCCTAGATTGAGTTAATAAGGAATGGGATTTGTCGAAGTTCAATATATACATTAGAACCTAAAAGTTATAAGAGTTAAGAATTTTTATTTCCAAAACTTTGTGGCCTTGCTCTGACCTTGACATTTGACCCAGACATTTCAAAATCAAATCACACCTTGGAATCGGATAGGCTAGTCTCCCCTCCAAGTTTGGTGAAAATCCATGCATGGGTGTGGTCCGTATTGTGTTCAAAAGCAAACTAGCAAGGCTGGCGAGTAGCACATGGACAAGATGCACGACTATCAACCTGGAGATCGCACGTTAGAATCCAGGTTGATGCTGCAGCCGGAAGTCCATGCGAACTGATTGGCTGAACTCTCACGGGAGAGAGAGATGGGATACACTCTTCCCTCTCGCTGACAGCGATCACCAGCCAACCACGGGTGTTTCTGAGCTCATGTGTACAAGGGGGGTGGATACCGGTTTACCTCCGAGTGTATTAGGCTGCCACTGAATATGCATGAGCAAGCAGTTTATAAAGATGCGGGTGGTGGTATCACGTGTTACAGAAGGGGAACATGCTTGTTTACACCCCTCCCTGGTTGGTGGTGGTTGTGTGATAGAGAGGCAATACTTGCTGGGTGGAAATTTTATTAACAACACAAGATATGCAGTAAGTCCTGCCAAATTTAAAAGATGAGCGCCGATTGTTTTCCTAATGAACACACCAAAACGAGAAGGCACACCTAGAGGTGGAGAGGAAATGAGGCCAGAGGACTGGAGATCAGATGGATGAGGAACCTTCTTAGGCTAACTGAGAGTAAATGTCCTGCTGTGGCACACACACACACACACACACTTCACTCAGCATATGTTTCTGATTTGTGGCCTTCAGCGGATATAATGAGCTCGGGATGAAGCCAATTCCGATGCAGTGAAGCAGGACAGGAGGAGCAGCGAGCCAAAAAGTAGGCATCTAGCATTTCTTTTTCCAAACCGTCAGAGACGTCTGATTTGCACTTCATGTCAGTTTTATTTCTGTCACTACAGACTTGCTGAAAAGCGCAGCTTATCCACTGTTACTGTAAACTCTCTGTACAGGATGTGTTACAGTTAATCACTGATACTCTCGATTTCATTCGTGTCACCTTGACTTCCTTAATGACTTTATACCAACAGTGATTTCCACAATTTAATCAATAAAATAGCAGCGGTTTCCTTTGATACGACAAATCAGTCAAAAGCATGTAACTAGGATTCCTTTCAGTTCACTAACAGGAGAAATATTTCAAGTCTTTATTCCATCAAATGATTAAAGTACAGATCTTAAAAAATAACCAAATTATTAAACTTTAAAACTTTGTACAGCTACTTAACAAAATGTAACAATATCCAAATGTACACAAAAAAGGCTAATGATTAATTATAAATTATAATTAAAAACAAGTCTGGTTACAAACACATTTTTAAACCTAATGAAGTTTAATTTCAGATGATAGCCTGTGCTCTTTCCTAGATATGATTTCACAGGTTTGTTCTGTGGTAAGATGCTATGTAGCTGATGGTCTGTGTCTTCACTACATTTAAAAAAAAAACAATAATTTTTTCCTAGAACTTCTCTTTTAAGCAAGTGATCTTGTAAACATGTCTCAAATTTATTTTGCAAAACCTATGCATTATAATATGGATTTTAGCTTTGAATTTAATACTCACATCCCTGATCTGATCATCAATAGCCTGCCATCAAAGATAGCAGATAATGTTAACAAGTCTGTCACAGAGAACAACAGATAAAATCAGGTGTCCCCCAGGGCTGTGTATTATTTCCGAATGTTTTTTTAATATTTTGGTGATATTTAGGAATTACAATTGAAATGTATTAGAAGAAAGTGAAAAATATCTTATCCTACCGCGAAAGGCTAATTTAATTCCTTTTTGGAGGCTCAGTGTAGCACTCAGCCATCAGTTAGCTTGGTAACGCTGACAAAAATCACTGTTTTAGCATATACTACTCAGAAACAGCATAAATAAACTAAAACTAGATGTCTATACTTTATTTCTACATATTTTAACCATGAAAGGCAGGTCAGGTGAACTCCAAACAAAGGTAATCACAATTTCATTTTTTAAAATCTTTGTTCATCTTAAAAGAAAGAAAGATCATATTATGTAGCTTTCTTTGTATTTTTTGGAGAAAAGTTTTGGAATTTCTTGTAATTTAGTATCAGTGATCATCACAAAGTGTGAGTTTTTATTCGATTTTATTTGATTTAAGCATTCCTCACTCAGGATAAGCATTATTATCTTCCAGATACGGAGCCAATCAGATTGCGCCATTCCCGTGTAGCATTTACTGACAATTATCTTACACACAGCTTTTTAATAACAATAAATTGATGTCATGAAGTTATGAATTTTCTATAGTTATAGTTTATTTATAGATTTATATTTATAAAGTTTTATATATTAGCAAAGCCAGATGAGAAACACCAGTTTAATAAAGTTGAGAATTGTGTAAAGGACATTAGAGACTGGATGCTTACTAACTTCCTCTTACTGAACTCTGATAAGACAGAAGTTCTAATATTCGGATCACAGGCAGCTAAAAATAAGGTTTCTGATTATGTAGTAAGTTTGGTTGATGTTTCAGTTTCGTCGTGTGTAGCAGTTGAGAACCTTGGAGTGATTATTGACCCTAGTCTTTCATTTGAAACTCATGTAGATAATATTACTTGGGAAGCCTTCTTTCATCTCAGGAATATTACTAAAATAAGAAATATGACGTCGCTGCATGATGCAGAAAAACTTGCATACTTAACAACCTCTCACCCTCCCCTGTGTTTTTGCTGAGGTACACATGCTTCTTCTGGGATGCCAGTGATCCTGATCCTCCTGATCCTCCTGCTCTGAAAGTCCTGTGGTCTGTCCTGGTGTGCTCATCTCTCATCTTGGAAGCCCCTCGCTCCTGCTGATGAAGATCCATATGGGCTTAGATCTGCACTCAGTGACTGTGAAGACAGCTTTTCACTGCTGGTGATATAAACTCTCGCTGCAGTTATCTAGGACTTACAGTTGTGGTATAACCAACCGGACTAAATGTTGGACTGTAATGCAGTTTCTCTTGCTATATGATTTGTATTTTTACGGTTTTGCCCAAAGGAGGATGGGTTTCCCTTTTGAGCCTGGAGTTTTTCCTTGTCACTTAGGGATGTGTAGGGGGTTGAAGAAAAATGTTCAAATTCCTTTTTAAATTACTTTTACTATTTTAAGCTGCTTTGCAACAATCGCAATTGTAAAAAGCACTACACAAATAACATTTGTCTATTTATTTGTATTTTTCTTAAAAATGTATACCGAATAAGAATTTCAGGTGCATATTTCTCAGCGTGTCAATTTCAGAGCCTGAAAGTTTTCTGAGACTCCGAATCCCCAGATTAATTCCAATATAAAATATCATTCCTTTAAAAAAAAAAAACTTATCGCAAGGCTGGGCAGAGGAAATCCAGCAGGGATGAACTTCCCACCGTCCTCCATCAGAGCCACTGCTTTGGTGAGCCTTATCACTGATCAGATTGATTCCTTAATACACTCCAGGTTCCCTCACACCCGAGATTCGCACAGGACGAGGAAGACGCTAAGAACATTTGAAGCTGGTGAGTGGGAAATGATTTTTACACACAGTGTGGGGTTGGGGGAGTAGAAGAGAAATCCTGCTGCCTGCTTCATTTCTAAAATATTGCACATACAGTGGGGTGCAAAAGCTTGTGTCCCATTGGAAAAATGAACAAGAAATCAAAAATAATGACTTCGGTTTATGTGTAGCGTTCCCATTGGTTTATGTTAAGTGATACATTGATACTTAGATACTTAGATGCATAGATAGATAACGCTACATGGCGTTTATTCCTTCTGGCAATTAAAAGCATACAAAATTCATATAATGTGATATCAACAGTCAGTTGTCACCATTATTACTTGTTAATAGGAAGATCCAATGGATTCACATCCTCCACAAGCGCAGTGGCAAATTTTTACAGTGACCTCAATTTGACCTATGGATGTAGGCCGAGGTCAAGGTCCTCTATAGTCATATGAAAGGGTGCTGAGATGGTGTTCTGTTTTAAATATGAAGGTCTGATATCAATTTGGCGATGAGCAATCACATGGAGAGGGCCGAATATGATTGATTTTGGCAAACTGACCTTAACCTGACCTTTAAAAATGAGAGGTCAAGGTCATGGTGCTTTGAATTCATGCGAGAGGGAGTTGTCCTGTGACAAACTGATGATCAGTAACCATCTGGTAAAGGTGCAATTCTCTGTGTTGGCAGGGGTGTCTGTCAAATGGCGATAACATACAGTGATAAACATCTACTGTAGATGTTGTATAAATTGTTTGGTGTTTGTTTCATACACTGATCAGCCATAACATGAGCACATTGCAGGAAGTAGGAAAATTATGTAAAACATCAGCTGATAAACAGAACGTTTTCCTGCAGCGTTCCTGCTTTGTAAAGCTGTTTATTGTGGAGTTAACCTGCGGGAATACTTTGCTACTTACTGAGAGTGAAATATCGAAGGAAACATGAGGTTATAAGAGTACTCAAGCTGCGGAGAAGGAGAAGAGGCTTCGCGAACCTCAGAAGAGAAGGCCTGGATATTCAGTTGCCAGGAAACTTGTAAGGCTCCATTTGAACTTGGCTCAAGTCTCAGTGTCAATAAACAACTTAACAATTTCCCACTCAGTTAACACCAGCACGCCACAAGGATGCCAGTCAAAAGACTGATTCAGAGTTTAATCTGCATGAATAATAATAATAATAATAATTACATTTCAACACTGTGAACGAAGTCATGCCCCAGTTTCTGTATATTGTGCATATGGGATGCGATGTGCGTCTGTTTGGTGATTAAGATGTTTATATAAAGCTTTGCTAGTTTTTGATGCTAAACTCCGGATCTTTTCTAACACTCAGCTAGATATATGCAAAGCTCCAGAATTAATGAGGCTCCAGAACATTCTGTTCTTTTTTTTTTTTTTTTGCATGGTTCAAAAGCATGACATTAGCATCACAAAGATTTGCCCATCTCAGGGCTTTTGTCCTCCCTTCAAACGCCAAGTATGTAAAATAAATCTGATTCGGGTCAGGTTAAATTAAAGCATACATTTTAGCTTTCTTTTTTTTTCTTTTCTTTTTATAAATATCAGGAAAGAGTCTGACCTGTCAAGATGTGAGCAGAACATTTCAGCTAAACAATAAGCAGTGAGATTGTTTATAACAAAATAAAACATGTGCCAACGCTGATGTGATTTCCTGGAACACCTGATCACATCTAT
This sequence comes from Neosilurus hyrtlii, assembly GCA_028564935.1. Taxonomy (NCBI): domain Eukaryota; kingdom Metazoa; phylum Chordata; class Actinopteri; order Siluriformes; family Plotosidae; genus Neosilurus; species Neosilurus hyrtlii. The sequence continues at coordinate 37,229,400 of JAOUQZ010000035.1, forward strand.
ATTATAAGCATTGTTATTCCATTACCCCTGATCGTATATGAGCTCGTCGTATACAGTCAGAAGGAGTGGCGTACCTGTTTGACATTTGCATTTATTAAAATTTGGCAGACGCCCTCATCCACAACGACTTACCGCATTTATACGACTGAGCAGTTAAGGATTTAGAGCCTGGCTCAAGGGCCCAGCTGTGGGAGCTTGGTTCCAGGGCTTGAGCTACCAACCTTCTGATCAGTAACCCAGAGCCTTATCCAATAAGGTTTTGTTTTATTATATCCAGTTAATTATAAGAAACATAGCACCATTATTGGAGTCAAGTACTTATATATATATATATATATATATTGTATGTGGGAAAAAATAACAGTACTACAATTTTATCCCGACAAGCCTGTTTC
>JAOUQZ010000035.1:37291170-37308551 GCA_028564935.1 Neosilurus hyrtlii
CACACACACACACACACACACACACACACACACACACACACACACACACACACACACACACACATATCACACACACAAAGAGAGAGTCAGAAACAGACAGAGACATGGAGAAAGAGAAAGAGAGAGAGGGAGAGACAGACATACAGAAAGAGAGAGAAAATACACACAGAGAGACAGAGAAAGGTAAGAGCAAAATAAGACAGACAGACAGACAGACAGACAGACAGACAGAGAGCGAGAGGGAAATTGGATTATATTTTATTTCTCTCTCATTCCTTCAACCGAAAAATATTATTTTGTATTTTTACAAAAATCTTCAACCAGCAAATATTATGTGCTCGTCATTAAGGCTTCTATTTGGGTCGCTAAATTTGCTCTCTCTCTCTTTCTCTCTCTCTCTCAAACACACACATACATACACTCACACACAAAAAAATTCACACAGAGAGAGAAAGAGAGAGAGAGAGAGAGAGAGTCTAAATGATTCATGAGTATCATATGCTTTTGTCGACATGCCGCAGCTCAGCTGGAACTAAGTGAAGAAAATCAATACACGCTATCACATCCTCACAGCTCCTAACACTCTCTCTCTCTCTCTCTCTCTCTCTCTCTCTCTCTCTCTCTCTCTCTCTCTTTCTCTCTCTCTCACACACACACACACACACACCACACTAGATATTTCTCTGGACCTTGATTTTACTGAGCTCTCTGTTTTATATTGATATAAAAACTATTGTGTGCAGGGAAGTGGTGGCTCTGTGGTTAGGGTTCTGGGTTACTGAGCCAAGGGTTGACAGTTCAAGCCCCAGTACCACCAAGCTGCCTCTTTTGGGCCCTTGAGCCAGGCCCTCAACCCTCATTTGCTCAGTTGTGTGAAAAAAGAAAATGTAAGTCACTCTGGAGAACGGCATCTGCCAAATGCCTTAAACGTGTTGTTTTGCACTGTAATATAACAATGCTAATACCAGTCCTAGCTAGCACTGGCTAACTAACTAGCTTAGCTTGACATATTACTTGGCTGTTGGTGACAAGGACCTTGCTTGTTTACATGATGTGACTGGATATAGAAACACGACAACACGTAATACATAGAAACATAACACAGTCCAGAGACATGCACATTAGGATAACTGGGTTTTCCAAATTGCCCCTAGGTGTGAGTGTGAATGGCCATGTGTGTTGGCCCTGCAATAGATCAGTGAGCTGTCCAGGGTGTACCCGTTCGGAACTCCTCGCCCATGTCCGGTAGAATATAGATTCGGATGTTATGTACGCCACATTTTGGAACTACTTTTTTGATCATGTGACTACATGGTCAACATGGCATCGCTATAAATCGAGGTACATACACCACATTTTAATAGCTTATCATTATAAAAGTTATATAATTAATTATAAACATATTTCAGAGGGATCTACTTTTGCTCTCTTTCGTTTGATGCATTGTGATGACTGTAACCGCACCACACTACAGCATAAGCCGTTGTCTACATACGCTAAAATGGCGGCCGTGATGTCCGGGTCGTATTTCTGGTCACGGAAAAAGGCGAGGTGATCCGAACGGGGTGTACCCTGCCTTCGCCCAGAGTCAGCTGAGGTGGGCTCCAGCCTCCTTGCGACCCAAATAAATCATTTTATTTCACGAGTCCCAGTTAACGATAGCGGTTACCATAGAAACACTAACATTTTAGAATGAGCGCATTAATACAAATCTGTGCTACCGTCAGACACCTTCTGACCAATCACAATCCAGAATCCAGCATAAGGCATTGATGTCACTTATCTCCGACACTTTACACCACAATCTCACAAAACTCAGTTGTGTCTCAATGGGAAGTTCGTTTTTATTTCCTAATTATATCATTATAAAATTTCCCTCTGTAAAAGGATTAAACCTGAAGCCCCGTAAATGAATTAAGCCCCAATTAAACTGGAAGTCACGCAGACATAAAAAACACATTGCAGATCATTTACTTCCATCCGTCACATCAAACCTGTACAGTGACGCTCAGACTCTCGGTACACTAAACAATCAAGTCCTGCAGAAAAAATGGCAATTTGTATCACCATGATTTTATCATTCTAGAGCTTTCTGAACCCGTTTAAAACCAACCCTGACCCTAAAACCACTACAGACGACACCCTGGTTTCATTTCTCTTTATAGTGGATAAATAATCACATTACAGATTTTAGCACGTCTGCATCACAACAAGAAGGTCCTGGGTTCAAGCCCTGGGTGTTTCTGTGTGGAGGTTGCTTGCTCGCTGCGTGTTTGTGTGGACTTCCTCTGTGTACTCCAGTTTCCTCCCACAATCCGAAAACATGTACATTAGTCTAACTGGCTGTTCCAGGTTGTAGTTGTGTTTTACTGTGATGGATTGGCGAGCTGTGCAAGGTTTACCCCGTCTTCACCCAGAGTCGGCTGAGATGGGCTCCAGCCTCTCTGTGATACCCTAGTTGGATTCAATGGTTCAGCAAATGAATGAATTATTTAATTAATTAAAAAAATAGGGGGCAAAAATGTACGCTCAAATGCGTCGCACTATAAGATAAAACGGGACAACCAAAAACAAGTGTACATTTTTATAAAGTAATAAAATGAAAAAATGTAAAAACATTTGCAAGAGAAACCCGAAGGAAAGTAGTTTTACTGGTATTTTAGTTTTTTTTTTACTTTATTAAATATACAGTACTTTCTTCACCTTACAGATCTCAGTACCCTGCATAGCACAGCCGGCCTACTTTCACCAAAAAAAAAAATCTACAGAGAGTTTCTGACCTTGTTCCCAATACATACTCTACTTATTTGGGTCTACACACGCACACACACACACACACACACACACACACATACACACACACAAACCCGCATCCATACACGCACAGCACACGTGCGCACACACACACACACACACACCTACCCGCATCCATACACGTGCACACACACGTGCGCGCGCACACACACACACACACACACACACACACACACACACACACACACACACACACACACTAATGCTATCGGATTACATCAGTCAGCACGACCCTGTGACCTCTTCCGAGAACCCCACTGCTGCTTAACACCAGAATATGAAGATGAAAGAATATGAAAGTATGAGACGCACCTGGTGATAAAAACTCATATCTCTCCGGTAGGTCGTCTGCATAAAGGAGAACAGCACACAAAGTTCGTTAAACACATTCTCTAGTACTTCAAATCCTTGCTGTCCAACCAGGACGTCACTTTACCTTGACTCGGGGATTCAGGTTGCCAATTGCATCGGTTTTAAAGTCGCTCTTGTTTTTGTGACACAGAACAGCGGTGATGATGATGATGATGATGGTGACGATGCCAATAGGAGCCAGGACAGAGGCGATGATCCACAGATTGTTGGACGGGCCCTTCACGACAGCTGTGCGATGAGACGATACAAAAGAACATCTTACTCCGACATCCACTAGCATGAACTCAGCTACTTCACTTTCAAAGACCTGTGTGTACAGGAAGTGATTGCTGAAAACATTCTAACCCCACCTACTCCTTCAAAACACTCTTTAACCACACCCACCCGCTCCCACAGACACTCTAACCACGCCCACGTTTCGCCAACAGACACTCTGACCACACCCATCTTTTCCACACCTACTTTGACCACGCCCACTTTCTTCCTGAGACACTCGAACCACAACCACACGCTCTAAAATACAGTCTGACTACACCCATCTCACCCACACTCATCTGCTCCCAAAGACATTATGACCACTCCCACTTGCTCCCACAGAAACTCTGGCCACACCCATCTCCTAAAGAAATTTTGACCACCCACATAATTCCGCAGATATACGGATCACAGATTCTCGGACACCCTTGCCCTGTCCTGTGCATACTCAGACCCCTCTCATCTCCTCCTGCAGGGGCGTTAACCACACCCACTACATCCACACATCCTTTGGACACGCCTACCTGGTCTCTGGTCTTGCACATACTCTGAAATAATCTCCAAATTCTTTGTACATGCCCTCGTACTATTGCAGCTACTCTTGGCTGCAAACCCTACAGTACACCCTCCCACTTTGCGATGAACTGTGACCACTCCCACCATTCCCTATAGGTCACTTGACTATGCACGTGCAGTTGAGACTCTGACCACTACCACCCACTTTCACCCATTAACGGAGTAGCAGTTAGCTTTACTCATTAGCCATGACCACAGAGGTGAACAAGATGTCCAACAGAAATGTGTGGCATCGGAAGCATGACATCAAAGTGGTCTTTCATTTATGAACACGTTCACAGTGAAGAAACTGGGCATTCCTAAATAAGCTTCCAATGACGCTGTGCAACCTTCATATCTTTCAACTGCAAGTGAAAAGAAGAAATCCTGCAGAATCCTAATCCTGAAGAAAACCTTAAATGTGTAAACACGGAGTACATGTGCATTTCAATACATATTCGGATACGATTCCTCTCATCTCTGATTCCAGTATGTGCTGACTAATGTGTTTACGCTATTGCTTGCATTTGAGCATGCCTGAGGCAGTGGATGTGATGTTTCTGAACTAATCTCACATCCTATATGTTGCAAGAATTCTTCACTCTTGTAAGATTTTAATCTCCCCTGATTTCTTGCTCAGGTTCAGTGCTCACTCTCTCTCTCTCTCTCCCTCTCTCTCTCCCTCTCTCTCTCTTGTTCTCTCCTGTACTGTAGTGGTTTAAAACAGCTCAGAATACAAGCGTGTGTGTGGTGGGCTCAGTCAAATCCCTGTGTAGTTACACATATGAAACGGATTAGTGTAAAAACACTCATTTTGATGGCAGGTGTCTATCAGTAAAGCGTAGGTCTCACATAGCAGTGGGAACCATGGGTGGGACTAACATGGCCATTCTGTGACCATTCATTCAGATTTTGGGGTGGTCTCACTCACAAATATGCACATGCCTGAAACGTGAGCATCCGTGATGCATACGTCGCAGCCGTCATGTTTACCGACAGAAAGTGCAAAGCATACATGGCAGCTGCTGTTCCACGTACCATTTTTGCCACCACAGAAATCTACAGTAAAATCTGGTAGGCCATGTTTGCCTCACAGATGCCTTCTCAGCTGCAGTGGTTGAACTGATCAGCCACTTGACCCACGGTTAATTTCAACTTGACCAAACTTTCCAAGAATGGACGCTATGCCCCCCTGGAGAGCAAGGTAGTATCCCGGCTCGATGTATATGAAGTGCCCAGAACGCTTACAGTATAACGGCAGTTTAATTTAACGGAAGGCATAAAATTGTCTACTGTGAGTCATTTGAGCCATATACGTCCTAGGCTTAAGTCAGTAAGAGTACCGAACAGATTTAAGAAAAGTTAATAAACCTTCAGCTTGGAGCTGGACAAAATATCCCAGTGTCAGAGCCATGGTTTGAGAGTCCACCGTGTTCAGGACTTTAGCTGCAGTCGTACCAGGGAGTGGCGTTCCATTCGACTGAACGTAGTAGGTGAGCTCAGCAGGATTTTTTGGACCTGCCACTCGCCTCATGCCAACCATCTGCAATCAGAGAGGAAGCACACAGTAGAGAAGTCTGAATAGCTCTACAACACAATACATTTATGTGATAATTACACAACAGTCTCTTTTTAGAATCTGCACTAAGGGCCCTAAGGTCATGTTGAACGCGACCTTACCTGAATCCTTTTTTTACTAGCTTTGGTGCCCCTGAAAGGTATGTTATTTCCCTGGTCCTTAACCTCAATGACTGCGCATGCAGCACTTCTAAAAGTTAAATGCTTAGATTTTCTGACATAAAGCTATCCTGGCTCCTATATCTGTCACGTCAGACCCAGTTGTCTACCAACATGGGATCCAGAACTTTTCTTTAGTGGTGGCGAACGCTACACTCAGGATGCGCAACCCCCAAATCCATTAGAGACTGTGGTTGTCCATGACCAGAGCATAGCCGAGGTTGTCTCCTACAGATGCCTGGGCAAACATATTGACAATAAACTGACATGTAGTGACATGGAGGGAGCTTGTCTGGACTAGAGTTCAACAGTGGCCTCACGTCCTTCAAAGTCTGAGGTTCTTTGGCATCAATCAGAGAGTGTTGTTTCTCTTCGACCTTGCCATAGTTGGGAGCATCCTGCAGTAAGGCATCTCAGTCTGGTTTGGCAACTTCAGTGTATTGCCAAAACCCATATTACTAGGCCAACACTGAGACCCATGAAAATCCTAGGAATTAGGCAGGGCCACATGCTCCAGGATATGTTTGATGGAACAATCATCAGTCAGGCTTAAAACGATTTCTGATCCAACCTATGTTCTCCATCATGTCTACCAGCTTCTTCCCTCAGGCAAATGCTTCCCTCAAGTGTAGGCTCAACCCCTTTAAGAACTCCTTTGTCTGCTTCTTCATCAAAGCCCTAAACAGCAAGTTAGCCCAAGGTAAACCCTTGTACCGGTGCTCTGAGTCTTAACTGCAGACACGTGCAATTCATGACGCCCCAATGTTACCGAGTCTGCTTAGTCCTTCTGCAAAGAATACAAGGATGTGCTGAAAGTTCATAGGCTGACTAAGGAGGACTAAGGAGTGATGCCAGAGCAATGAAATGAGAGCTTCGATATCAAGGGGATTCAAGCACTACAACACCGGACCAAGGAAGAATCGTGTACAAAAATAAAGCACACTTGGTTGTTAAAAGGAAGTCTGTGAATGCACTATAGGTATCATGAGAATAAATGACAGCCTCAACTTCTAACCTGCATGTCCCATAAGTTGACCACTGGGTTGGGCATGCTTGGGTCAGTTTACTAAAAAAAAAAAAAAAGTGGGTCCAATGACCTTTGAGCTTGTGAAAATGGACAGACTGAGGAAAACGGGTGTTATTACATGTGGCATTCATCCTGCTTGTGTGGTCAAAACATCACTACTTTAGTCTTGGGATTTCCTCCTGAAAGTGTGGTGGACTCATGTTGAAGATAACTATGTGAGGAAACTCCTAGGAGGTTTTCGAGCTTGTTCATATTTGATGTGAGCAGTATCCACATTTTTGATCCATGGCTCATCATGTGAGGATAGGTGCTTGAAAGAGATGCATCTTGCTCCTGATGGAAATGTCTGTTTTCTTTTACATGCTCCATTTGAGCAGAACTCTGATTGATCCTGCTGTGAATATGGGCTGTACATGCCTTAACCAATGATCCCAAACATTGCTATCCTTGGCCTGTTATGTTTGGAGTCCATCAAAGCAGGCAATAACCTGTGACTCATCATCTGCCAGGACTCGGCTTTGTTCGCACTGCCTATGTACTGTATGTGCACCCACTGGTTATTTTTTCCAAGTCTGCCTGATATATAGGTTATTTTTAGCCCATGTTTTGGACTGTATAACCACATCTCTACTTCATCCATGCAAATGGACCACCCCAGGATCACTAGATACAGACCAATCATGAAACATGAACTACCACTCAAATAATCTCATGCATGGTGGTAGCCCTATGGTGTTCCCTTCCCAATGACGGATGGCATAGAGAAACTCAAGCCACAAGTACAGTTCTTGTACCTTCATCTCACAACTACATCACGCACAACTGTCACTTAACTCCTTTAGATTCAGACTCAGGGTTACCTGAACAGTGTAACTGCCCACTGTGGTGGCGCGTTTAAAGCGGACACCCTGCTGATGTGCTACCATAAAGAGCTCGGCCAAGCGCTGCTCCATCAGACTGGCGAAGCTCTGGTACTGACCCTCCAGTGATGAGTTCTCCACATCCTGAATCACTGCACACAGCAAAGCATGGAGGAAAGGCAGAGTTTCTAGTTATTCACCTGCTGCACTACCGTTTATCACACTGCAGAAGACCCAGCTTAAGAAATATCGACCATTCTGACAGGCACAAGCACAGGAATCTTTCTGATAAGATCTTTTCCTTCTCCTGAATGACTTGCGGCCATAAACATTTATACTCACTCGCTCGCTCGCTCACACAGTAACATAATACAAAATAATGCAATCATTTAATACGACTTACCACCCTGTAGAGAAATCAGGGTCACTTATAATATCTTTCAGCCCTAATTTGGCTTCGGTATTTAGTATCGTTTTCATAATAAACCTTCAAAAACATATTGCATTAGTGCAGTAATGGGGTGAACTGTGCAAAAGTGTGGCTTTGTAATGTGGTTCCCTGGTAGTAAATCATAGGTCTCGCATAGCAGGTCGATACGCGAGAACCGTGGCTGGGGTTACCACGGCCATTCCGTGACCATTCAGGCAGACTTTGGAGGCAATTTTATGCAAAAGTTTGGGAAATATGCACTTGCCTAAGAAATGTGACATACATCACGGCTTCTCATGTCTACCTGCAGTAACCGAAATACATACATCGCATTTGGTGTTGACGTACATTTTCACCTTGAAGGAAATTAACGACAATGTCTGAAAGGCCACACCTGCCTCACGGATGCGTTCATGGTTGCACGATTTCACATATTGTGGAAACTGCAAGGAACACTTAATGTATAATGCCGCTTGACCCCCGGGAGGCTAAGAATTGCCTACCATCACCTACTATGAAGTAACTCCAGCTATGTAAGACATTAAGGCTTAAGGAGAAAAATATGTTGGGCCGCACCATTACCAAATCAATACAACGGCTCCTACCTGATTGTTCTTAATCAACACACTCACCTGTGATTACCCAGAAATCCTTGGTTGCTGCTGAGGTGTTGAGGTTGTGGTACTCCAAAGCTGGAAGAGAGGACAGAGATATATGGAGTATTAAAGTGAAGTGCTTTGATCTTGAGTTCAGGGGCTTTCATCGAGAAGACCCTCCGTACTGGTGGAGTGAAGCCTTGCAGCGTTTTCCTAATGAAACTTTGACTCGGTTACATATCGGCAGAGTGATTAAAAGCTTTGGCCGGCTGCATCCTCTCAGGGCATGTTGGAGCAGAGAGCATGAAATCAGAACCAGGGTTTGGCCTATTTCTTCTGTGATAGGAACGAGCATGCAGTGCTTTTTTGCATATTAAACACGTGTGCAGAAAAGGGGGGGGGGGGGGGCTAGATTAGACGCGGTACTAGCCAATTATGACTTTTTGAAAGAACATTTATCCTTTCTCTGTGCTAAAGAGAAAAGCTTGAGGCTTGAGAGACTTAGAGAGCAAATTAATATGGCTCTTGAGATCGTGTAGCAGATGGGAAACTGGGCTTTTCAACCGCACTTAGAATGGAGGTGTCAAGATTTCGGTAATGCACCAAATTTAGCCCCTGGAGCCTTTGCTAATTAGCTAATGAGCTAAAAGCAACTCCTATTAATACAATTTCTGATTCTGGGCAGCATGTTGGTGTAGAGGTCAGCACTGTCGTATCACAGAATGAAGGTCCTGGGGTCAAGCCTCGTGCCTGGTGAGGGAGCTTCTGTGTAGAGTTTGCATGTGTTGCCCATGCCTCTATTGGTTTCCTCAGAGTCCTTCAGTTTCCTCCCACGGTCCAAAGACATGCACATTAAGCTAATAAGATATACCTGATTGCCCTTAGGTGAGAGTGTGAATGGCTTTGTCTGTGTGTGTTGGCCCCGGAATGGTCTGGCGAGCTGTTCGGGATGTACTTTACCCTCGCCCAGAGTCAGATGGGATGGGTTCCAGTCCCCCCATGCCCCTAATAAAGAAAAAAGCAGTTTGAAATTAATTAAAAAAAAACATTTCCAGTACAGATTTTATTTTATAATTTTTTTTATTTTTTTTTTCGTTATTTTGTTACCATGGTGAAGAGAAGCTCTGTGAAGCCTCCAAGACCAAAATAGAACAAGAACATGTGTTCTCAAACAGGAGAGTGTGTGTTATTCCCTTCCACCTGCCTGAAGGGCTCTGTAATGCTCCGCCCTCACACATGGACACCTGTAATTGCACGCCCCCATTGTTAATTATTTTCCCTCCTAATTAGATTTGATGATTAGCTTCCCCTTCACCAGGAAGGACAGGAAACAGCCTTGACTTCCTGTGCATGCCACGCATACAACAGTTTCATTCTTAACCCTGACATGACCCATGCCTTCCATGCTGCTTTTCTTTCATCTACTTACAGCTACAGAATAGACAGAGATTTTTTTTTCTCATATTGTATTCATTAAAAAATAAAAATAAAAAACGGTATAAACAACTTAATCCTACTAGGGTTGCAGGTAGGCTCGGGCCTATCTCAGCCCAGGACTCAACCCTCGCCCTTTCTTGCTAGAAGGCAGACATGCTACATTAGGCTAATTGGATGCTCCAAATCGCCCCTAGGTCAGCCATGCAACTATGCCAGCACAGGTGCATGCTGGTCCCAAGCCCAGGTAAATGGATAGGCTTAGGGAAAGACCTGGCAACCTACAAAAGGTCGGATTTGCCCGAATGGATAGTGAGCACACAAAAACAGGGTGATTTGTAAGGAAGAAGGAGCACACACAGGCATCTCTGAGACATTCCCTTACGTCCTGTATCTCCAGAAGATCTTCATAAGCAGCACTTGACCTCTCCTCATATCTCCTTCTCTACTGTTCCAGCAGTCCTGACTCTGTACGTTCAAATAACTGCTTGACCTTTCTGCTTTAAATGGCATTTCAGATCCATTCCCGGTCCCAGAGCCAAAAATAAAAGGGAAAGAAGAGAAAAGGAGATAAGCAGCAATCATGTAGCACAGAAAAAGCTGCATTACACACTGACTGAGTGAAAAACCTCTGTAGGCCTGATCGCTCAGCCAAAGCATGCAGTAGACACGTAATCCGCCTCTAACTCTACAACAGCTAGTCTGTACAGTTTCGAATGAGACGTCAGATAGCTTCCTTTTGACCTTCTGCTGAAATAAGAACCAAGCTACACTTTCTAAAAATAACCCAGCATGATGCTCTGGGTCTTGTTCTTCGTCTAGCTGGGTTGTACTGTACAGAAACCAACTAATATACTCAGAACCAACGAGTGGGAAAAATTTCACCCTACACGAAACAAGCAAAATATTTCATTCTACTTGAAAAAGTGCCGAGATAAAGTCTCACTCACTCACTCATCTTCCAAACGGCTTCATCCTATTAGGCTCACGGGTGGCTAGAACCTATCTCAGCCAACACTGTGTGAAGTCAGGGTACTCCCGAACCACTCGCCAGACCATCTCAGGGCAACACACACAACCATTTACACTAGACTGACATCTAGAGTCAATTTAGAATAGCTGGCTATCCTAACGTGAATGTCTTTCAACCGTGGAAGGAAACCGGAGTACCCGGAGCAAACCCGGGCAAGCACTGGGAGAATATGCAAACTCTACACAGAAACACCCAGGCTTGGACACGTACCCAGGACCGCCATGCCGTGAGGCGGACATGCTAACAGCTACGCTGCCATGCTGCCTGTAAAGTTTAACAAATTAAAAAGATTATTGACATCCTGTAGTCTTTTTTTATCGTTTGAATAAAGAAACAGATCAGTAACATTGCAAAGGTACATTCTTACACTTTTCACAGCTTCAGAATCAGGCGTTCTAGATTAGGTGCCACTGATGACAACCTCCTGTAAGTGGAACTTGTATTTCTTAGCGCACTGGGATCAGTGGATGAAGGTTCTTGGCTATTGATCAAACAAGGGTTTGGTACCACCAAGACGACACTGTTGGGTTTTTGAGAAATGCCTTTAGCACTATCTGCTCCCGGGGCTCACACGGTGTTCTCACCCCAATACCTAAAAAGTTTTAAAGAATTTCACTGTGCTGCAGTGAATATGTGACAAATAAGGTTTCATCCTCCTCCTCTTCTTCTTCTATTTTAACAAGACATGCAGGGTCTGGTGTTTGTTCTCACTGGTGTCGTCTTCTGAGCCAAGAACTAAAGTTCTTCAGAAAAAAAGGTTGTGTATTCTAACACATACTGTACCCTCATGAAAGACTTTACAGCCATAGTTTTATAGGTTGTGCTTATTTCTTCTCATGACTGTTACCATTGATGAGATATCATATGCTGTTAACATTCGACATCCTCAGGACAGGCGAGTTTATGCTTTGCTCTTGCACAGTAACTGTGATTTTATATGATATTAACTGAATAAAGATGCAGCATTGCACATTAAAAAAAAACCTTACGCTCTGCAGTAATCAGCGGAGGATAAAAAAGGAAGTAGCCCACAAGCTCAGCGGTCAGGCGACTCAGGAGGTCACTGGCCACAGTGCCGTTCAGGGTCTTGGTCCTGTTACGCACCACGTATATCAGGGACACTGCAGGAGAAGCGACCGTCTGAGACACACTCAGGATCTGAGAGACAAAACAAGAAAAGAAATCAGAAAGAAATGGAAAGGTGAGAGCACAGAGACCAAAACAATACAAACAGCAGCTTAACATAATAGAAACAAACGTCAGGAAAGCGTAGTAGGATTAAGTGGTTCAGCAAGTAAATGAATACCTTTGTATTAAAGCTTATTATGGGCACAAACTAAAATATTACGGGGAAAAAGCAGTAGGTAGCATAAAAGAAAATGTAATTACAGCCAGGTATGATGTCATATAAAGAGAATAATGGGATGTGTGTGTGAAAGAGAGAGAGAGAGAGAGAGAGAGAGAGAGAGAGAGAGAGAGAGAGAGAGAGAGATCTCAGACCTGAACTCTGAGTGCACTGTAGGAGTTCAGTGCTTTGGCCTCAGCCTCAGCAAAAGCGTTCTCCAGTCTCTCCTCCATCAGCTGAGCAAACCTGCAGGACCTTAGATCATCTCCTGGTCCTACAAATCTCAAAACTGTTTACACACATACAGAAATTTGAAGCCAAGAGTTAGTGAACGGACGTGAGTAAACATGCACAGCGTGCTAGAAGTGATGACGCAAGATCCAACTGAACAAAATCCCAACAGCGATGTCAGCCAGCATCCCATACCTTCACACCTGACAAGTACTACTGAGAGGGCAGTAACATCCTAATACAATACCACAGATAATGAGACGAGTGACATAAAAATTATGCCTAATTCAAGACAAAAGTCCCCTCTGTTCTATAAACATTATTAGATTAGCTCATCCACTGCTTCCTGGCTCAACGTTTGTGTTACTGGATGTAAATCAAACTCCTAGCAGGCGCCAGCTCTCAGAGCCAGACCGTTTCTCTGACCTGTCTTCAACATGAGTGAAATAGCAGGAGTAGGCCTCCAGGGGGCTGCTGGGATTGGCACCGCCTGCACCATGGGCACAAACTGCCGGATATCCGCCATCAGTCTGTCCGCGGCATAGGAACTCAGAGCCTCCACTACGACGGACGAGGTGTAGACCATATCGCCACTGGTCACGTAATAAGCCATGGTCACATTGGGCATCGTGGACAGACTTTCAATCTGTTGGAACAAAGCATCAGAGCATCAATCAATCCACACTTGCACTGAGGAATCAACCGTGTAAGGAAATGAGGCGTGAAATTGATATGGTGGACAATCTGTTTCGCAGAGAACTAATAAAAAATGTAGAAAAAGAAGAAATATTACAAAGATGTGACCTGAATAATGTAGCAAAAACTGTAGGTCCTGTACGGTGTTTGTCTCATCTTGTTTTATAGTAGGCGAGTATCACCGAATTATTGGCTGAGTTGGAAAATCCATATAATGATCCTATTAGTGTTCCATAGCATTGCATGTCTATCAGCACTCGTTTCAAATTTTAAGTGTTCAAAATATTTCTGTGACCTTTCTGGATTATTCAAGGTCAAAGGTAACTGTATTATTTGAAAGTGTGCATATGGTTTGCTATCCATCCCTCACTACTCTTAAAGGTCTGTGTAACAATGGTTCTGATATATAAGCAATTTCAATTTAAGATAAGAAATATCTGTCTCCAAAACACTGTGACCTTTCTCTGACCTTGACCTTTCACCCAGACATTCAAAAATCAACTTATTTCTGGGGCTGAGGGGGGGGTAGTGTCCCCACCAAGTTCAGTGAAAATCTGGCAAGTTTAGTTCACAGACAAACAACAAATACTGGTGATTACAAAACCTACACAGTAAATAGGATAGAACTGTGGTGCAGGGGTTAGTGCTGCCACCTCATAGCACTAAGGTTCTGGATTCAAGTCTGCTGGTTCTTATACCTGTGTGGTTTCCTCCAGGTGCTCCAGTTTCCTCCCACATTCCAAATACATACAGATGAGGTCAACTGGTTAATCTAGGCATAAATATCTGTGTGTGTGTGTGTGTGTGTGTGTGTGTGTGTGTGTGTGTTAGCCCTCAGATAGACTGGTGAGCTGTTCAGGGTGCTCTCACCCAGTGTCAGCTGGGACTGGCTCCAATTCACCCACAAACCACACTGGATAAGCGGCAAAGAAAATGAATGAAGGAACAAAAGACTTAACAGATTAAACACACCCACAGGGTTTTCTGTACAGTCACACCCCTGTGTGGAGAAATGGAAATTGCTGTAGTGTGATTTAGAACAAGCCCAGAGGGAAGAGTTGTGAAATTTTTGCGAGTCACAGCCAGAAACAAAGGATAAGAACCACTAGAGTAGGGAATGGGATTAAACTAAAACAATAATGAATGGAAAAGCCTTTTAATTGTGAATAACTCAGCGGTGAGGTAAAGGTCTGATCATACACGGTGAATACCCACGAAACCGTGACAGTGTGCCGTCCCACTGTTATAACAGAAATTTCATTTCACTTGACAGTATTCTCAGCGATAGGAACAGGGCTGGGTCGGCTCTCTGAATGACAAAATGACAGATGGCCTCACAGCTCAGCGCACATTAAGGCTGTGTGTAAGTGTGTGTGTGTGTGTGTGTGTGTGTGTGTGTGTGTTGTGGTGGGGTGGGGTTTGGATACCGCAGGATTTCTTCAACAATTGAGTTTTGTTGCTCGGGACGTGAACTGGACTTCTGCCCGAGTCAGCAATCAACAGCTCATGAAGGTGATATTGAGGGATTGTGTTTCTCTGAGGCTTGGAGTCGAGCCACGCCTACACTTCCCTCAATTCAAAAGATCATTAGGGGATTAGAGGACTGGATTTCCTCTCAGGGCTTTCAGGAACATCAACACGACTCATTTGTGGTCATGGGGTCTTTTGTCTAGTGTTACTCCTGTTTCTGAAAACTCTTGGGAACTATTAGATCCTTTTATGAAAATTTGCAGAAAGAGTTCCGGAGGGTTGAAGAGTTGTATATTGTGGCCTTTGCTTGTTTAATATGGTGGTTAAACCGGAAGCTCCACACATTAAATCGAGACATCCGTCCGCTATCTATACGGCTTATCTTCAGGCAAGTGGTAGGACACACCATGAACAGGTCGCAAGTCTATCACTGGACTAACACAGAGATAAACAACCATTCGCACTTCGCACATTCACATCTACGGACAGTTTAGAGTAGCCAGTTGACCTGATCTGCATGTCTTTGGGCTGTGAACTCCATACAGATATGCTGCAGACAGAAGCAACGTTTGAGTCCAGAACCTTTGGTGACAGTGATAAGCACACCACAGTGCCATCATAGATCTTAAATCTTCACCAAAAAACTATGTTCATTGAGAAATACTACGCAAGCAATCGATCCATAACATTCATTCATTCGCCAAACCGCTTTCTCGAATCTCAGCAGAGTCCGGTGACGGTCCACCAGTCCATCGCGGGACCAACACACACAATCACTCACACTCACATCCAGGGGCAATTCGGAACAGCCAATTAGTCTAATATGCATGTCTTTGGACTGTGGGAGGAAACCGGAGTACGTAGAGAAAACCCACACAAGCACGGAGAACATACAAAGTCCATACAGGAATGCCCTCACCAAGCCAGGGAATTGAACCCAGGACCTTTATTCTTTGACCCGGAAGTGCTGACCACTACGTCACCATGCAAATATTAATTGCAGAGGTGCCAGTAATTCTGAAACCACGCCACAGTACATTACAGTGTATGAACTGATGTCAAATATTCACCTCTAATCAATGTAAGCCCAAACTGACCTGTACACGGACATCGCTGTCATTCAGAACCTTCACCAGTGCCAAAGTCAGGCCTTTCGGGAGGTTCTGTTTCAGAACACTGTCCAGTCGGTTCCTCCGGATGTGGACAAACAGGACTACCAAAGGGGGTCAAAGACATAAGGAATGAATTGGAGTTGTGAAGATTTTATCAGGTGGTTGCCAACCACAAGCCACAATAGCTAAAGAGTCCATCAACATCCATTAAAGGAACACATGGATCTCAACAAAGGGTTCTCACCTGTTTTAACCCACATCCTGTCAGTTATATTGCAGCTGACCAACGAACTTTGAGTGGTGCTGGTTCTGGGTGGACTGGTCCTGACACGCTGGGTAGTGGTCGGCCAATAAGGAGACATGGTGGGTGCTTCAGTTCCTGGAGTTCTTGCCCTGGTTGTGGTTGTTGCGGTCACTGTGGTGCTGGTTAATTGAGTTGTACTGGTTTGCTGTGGGGTTGTGGTAGTCGTTGTGGAGGCTGTTGTGGTGTTGATGGTGGTGAGTTGAGGGAAATTGCTAGCCGCTAGTTCCTGGGTAAGTAGTTCTGAATGGACAGGGATGTTTATGTTCTTGTTGGATGATGTAGGACTTATCATTTGGAATGGAGGTAAACCAGAGTCGTTTCCTTTCGAATGAAGTCCGGTGTCTCGAGAGGTAAGGACTGAGGACGGAACTACGGACATCCACTGGTCCAGCGTAGACTTCTCTGTAACAACAACATGAGGTTCACTCATTTCCTCTGAAAGATGTAATGGGATAAGTGCAGAGATCTGAGAGAGCTGCAGTGAAGGCTCTGATGGTGATGACAACATTTTTGATGGTGATGTGGATCTGAATGGTTGTTGTTTTGAAAGGTCATAAAATAACAGTTCCGATGATGTAGATGCTGTTAGTGATTGTTTATAGAGGAAAAATAAAGACCTCGATGAATCTTGATGAGATGCTGCTGGTGATGATGGTGATAATGTTAATGGAGAAGGTGAAGATAACGAGGACGTAACTTGTTTAGTTAACAAAAAATCATAATAGAATGAGGGTGCTGGTGATGTTAATGGTAAAAGTCCTGATGGTGATGATGAGGATGATGAAGTCGATATCATGTGTGATGGTGATGCAGATGTAAATCTTTTTGTTAACACATGACCATAATATGGTAATAATTCTGATGGTGATGATAAATCTGAAAATTCTGATTTTGTCACTGTTGATAATTCTGATGGCGATGCAGATGTTGATAATTCTGATGGCGATGCAGATGTTGATAATTCTGATGGCGATGCAGATGTTGATAATCCTGATGGTGATGATGCAGATGTTGATAATCCTGATGGTGATGCAGATGTTGATAATTCTGATGGTGATGCAGATGTTGATAATTCTGATGGTGATGGTGCAGATGTTGATAATTCTGATG
>JAOUQZ010000035.1:37353172-37382567 GCA_028564935.1 Neosilurus hyrtlii
TTTATTCACTACAGACGTATACAGTTTATTCAGTAGTTTATTCACTACAGACGTATACAGTTTATTCAGTAGTTTATTCACTACAGACGAATGCGGTTTATTCAGTAGTTTATTCACTACATACATATACATTTTATTCAGTAGTTTATTCACTACAGACGTATAGTTTATTCAGTAGTTTATTCACTACAGACGAATGCCGTTTATTAAGTAGTTTATTCACTAGACGAATGCAGTTTATTCAGTAGTTTATTCACTACAGACGTATACAGTTTATTTAGTAGTTTATTTACTACAGACGAATGCGGTTTATTCAGTAGTTTATTCACTACAGACGTATACAGTTTATTCAGTAGTTTATTCACTAGACGAATGCGGTTTATTCAGTAGTTTATTCACTACAGACGAATGCAGTTTATTCAGTAGTTTATTCACTACAGACGTATAGTTTATTCAGTAGTTTATTCACTACAGACGAATGCGGTTTATTCAGTAGTTGCAGTAGGGAGTTTATCCAGAAATGTTTTTTGTAACTCAGTCAGTACTCATTTCAGTAGCAATTAGTTTTTTAGTGAATTCTGTAGTAATTTTATGGAATCATATTCAGTATGATCATCCTTACATCATTCAGAACTAGTTTAGCAACAACCATTTTAAACTTTATTTTGTAATATTTTAAAAATAGATTAAGCAACAATTTTTACAGTAACGCTTGTAGTTGTCATTAGTTATTGTTTGATGGTTTATTCCGCAGTAACGTAGCAGTTCCATTAGCGCTAATCACGTCATGTTCTGTACGAGTCTGTTCAGTAACATCCACCTCACCTTCACAGAATAAAAGGTAATTATCTTTCCATTCTGACAGACGGCTATCGCTCGAGGAGCTTCTCTGTTTAATTGGACTCGGGGAACAAACATTATATGTCATTTTATTTATTAATTTATTGGGGGGGGGGGGGGGGGTCCTCTCCCCAGCTTCCTCCAGCTCCAACATCAACCATCACGATTTCCCCACATTACAGCTACACATCAATGGCGTCAGGGATCTCCTGGGTGGGTGTGTGTGTGT
Source organism: Neosilurus hyrtlii (assembly GCA_028564935.1). Classification (NCBI taxonomy): domain Eukaryota; kingdom Metazoa; phylum Chordata; class Actinopteri; order Siluriformes; family Plotosidae; genus Neosilurus; species Neosilurus hyrtlii. Next base: position 37,354,242 of record JAOUQZ010000035.1, read on the forward strand.
CTTATAGACATTTTCCACATGGTAACACATCCAGGGTCCACGTGTGGTTGAGGTTTACACTGCCACGTGAGCTGAACTATACGTACACAAGCTCAAATTAGTTCCTGTACGTGTGGGCGGAGCTCCAAATAAATTGTTGACTGGACAGTGTGTTTTTTTCCCCTCTCAGACAGATGTTGATCTTCAGGCATGTAGCGACAGTAATCCATCATTTTCCAGGAATCGGAAGACCTCCCTCTCTCTCTCTTTTTGTTCTACGATTCTTTAAGCTTCACGCTTTAAAATTCTTGTTCAGCTGATTACTTGTCAAATAATAACTTATAAAATAAATAAAATATGATGCCTATGAATATGTGAGTATTTGTTCTGACCCATGGAGTCACCCCTGAGTGCGCGGAGTATTTATGCACTGAAGGTCTCATTTTCTCATCATCGTCGTCGTCAATGTGGTAAAAAGAGCGACGAGACAAGCTACCGCTGAGGTTTAAAGTTTCCTGATGTTAAATCTGACACTTTTCCAATTAGAACGTGAAGCAGGGGACATTTTGGTATAAAAATAACCCGTCTGATGTCATGCGATGTCGTATAACGCTTATTTCACTCCAGACACTTTTAATTGGGGAGGGGGGGGGGTCTGATTGATCGATTGATTGTTTTATTGAACTGAAATCCGAGCCGGCGTCTCTTCTCTATGCTGGTGTCTCCGACTGCCCGGATGCCACGTTATGAACGGAGTGTGATCACATGACAAACACATGACATGTTTTCAGATATAATACTGATAAACAAATCCAATCTGATCCGAATTCAGTGTTCACTCATTTCCATATTCGAGGTAAACAAACATGTCTGAACTTTAATTCGCGAGTTTATTCTGTTGCGTGCAAAGCAGGAAAGAATGGAAGGTTGGTCCTCATCGCTGAGTCAGAGGAAACTGTAAGATAAACTGCATGAAACCAAACCAGCATGTAGATCACAATCTTTAGGAAAGCTTTCAGAGAGAAATGATTAAACCCGCCCCCTCGTCGAGCAGGCCGCAGAGACCGCGTTGGCTTAAGTTTGGTAATAAAAGTCCTTTTTTAAACAGCCGGTTCTGTAGTTCCTCTTTTCTCCGTATGCTGTGTAGTACAGGAGGATCGTCGTACGTCGGATTAGTGTTCTGTGATAAAGGGCACTTCTGACATCCTGGGCAACCTGCCTGTGCTCGTTTTAGTCTCCGTAGTGCGCCAGCGCTGCGCTAAGCATTTTGTTCCTCTGTGCTGGCTTTAACTTGTGCTCGATGCATGAAGGCTGGGGAGTTCTGCAGAAATTCATCTCACCGTATTTTACTGTAAGTAAAGAAGACACATCGCAATCCACTGCAAGTCAGAACATTCCGATTCATGTTTCCCCTTCGAATTCCAGCACTTTTACTCACGAGGGAAAACTTGGATGCCCCGAGCGAGATAAAACATATCTGTGTACTTAATCTCTGAACTATAAACACATTAATAAACACTAGTGAAGAGAAATAACGTACAAAAAAAAGACAGCGGGTTAACGGTCTTGTTTAGCATCGTTGTAATATCTCACCGTCAGGCAGAGCAACGCCAGAGAACTCAGGTGGAACGGTGTTGGAACTCGGAGGTGAAATCTGTCATCGGTTTAAAACTAAAAAGTGTGCAGGAAGCAGCAGCGTAGGAAATTTATCGCATGCACATCTGCACACAGTAAATAATCCAATCTAGAACATCTGTAGCCATCTCGCCACCTTAACAATCTAACTGGTGTCATGTCTGCGTGTCAGGCTTGTAATATAAATAAATAAATAATACGCCAGCGCATGCTATCTTGTCCTCCATTGTTTCACAGACTGCTGTTAAAATCTGCAGCGCCGCAGGAAGCGCACCGAGACCTGAGCGGTGAAGAATTTAATAACAGCCGGAAAGGAAGAGGTTCATCTCCTAGCTCTCACACATCTGCAACGTGAAAACATCTGGAACCTCGAGTACAACGCGGAGAAGCTGCACGGAGCCTCCAACAGTCCCAGCTGATAAACACAAGCGTTCTTTTAGATGGTAAACCAACGTTGATCCGGGAATCATCAAACACCCGCTACAAAACTTCATCTGTGTATAATTACATAAATATATTTACAAATAACACACAGATGTAAATATTAATGCATGCACTGATTAATAATCCCGTTTCAGCCATGAGAGGGTACGGGTGATATTTATTAGTTATTTCTCCAGGCGAACATTTAAATTTCTGGCATAATCAACTTTTTTATTCCATGTTTAGAACTTAATATATATAAAAAAATTGTGAAAGTGCAAATAAATGAATAAACACATACATACATAAAACCCATGATGCATTTTGTCAACATTGAGTCAACATTTTCAGATTATCTTTAAACATTAAAAAATTCTTTAGTTTACTGAACACAAAATGTTCCTTGAGCAGCGCTCCTTCATGACCAGGCAGTTCTTCAGGACCGTTCTGAGTAACGTCAAGAATCATATAAATCCCTTCTCTGTTACCAACCCTACAGTGATTCGGTAATTCAGCCCTGACCGCTACACCAAAGCACCCAACTCGGGTTTCAAACAGAAGCCGAAACTCGTCCCAACTCACTTTTCATGAAAAAGTAAAAGCTAATTTCCAGCAACTGGGAGGAAACTAAACATCCACCACATACACCCCTGAGGAGAGCAGCTCTGTAATGGAAACACCAAAAAAAAAAACAAAAAAAAAAAACTCAATGTGATGAAAATTAGGACGTTTTAGATAAAAAGGAATAAATATAAAAGCTACTTCATTTTTAATTTATAAAGTTTATTCTGGATTTAACGTCCATGTAAAAGAAACAATGAAAAAGTCTTGATTTAAAAAAAAGAAAAAACATTAGAGTATTAAAATTATACGCACTGCTTACATCAGACAGTCCAAAAGGTACTGCGTCACTTATAACGTTCCATTTAGAACCCAAACACCCTGGAAGAACCCATCACTGATGTCATGTCATTTTCTGAGCCGCTTAATCCTAATTAGGGTCGCGGGGAGGCCGGTGCCCATCTCAGCCGACTCTGGGCGAGGGCAGAGTACACCCCATACAGCTCGCCAGGCCATCGCAGCCATCACTGATGTAAATTATCAAAATTATTGATTCATGAAACTCCTATTTATTGCTTTTCTTCTTTCTTCATATTCTAGAACCTGTCAGGGCTTCATGTTCTTAAAGGGTTCGTAATAGAAAATTATGGGTTTAGATCTTAAAAAAAAAAGGAAAAGAAAAGAAAAAAATTCACTTGGAATTCTTTCTCATGGGAAAACAATTTGTTTTCGGCTTTTACACAGAACTTCTCACAACAAAAAAACAAAAACAAAAAAAAGTCCCAAAAGGTAGAACCGCGCTGAACAGTTCAGTTACATTTGCGGTAAAGAAAAGAAAAGAAAAGAAAAAAAGAAGCGAAAAGATTTTGAAATCTCAAGAGAGAAACGTCCACTTCCGTTTTCTTCTAGAAGCCAGAAGAGAAGAGAAGAGAAAAGGAAGAGAGCATCCTAACCCCCCCCCCCCCCCCCCCCCCCCCCCCCCCCCCCCCCGCCTCCTGTCTACAGTCACTGTGACACCAACAGCCCAGAAACATCCTCGAACCTCAGCTGCACGTCATCCTCCTCTTTCTTCTCAACCAGAACCGGCCTCGTCGCAGTGATGTCAGAGAGAACGCTCCCGAGCGCCATCACTCGTGAATCAAGCAATTAAACTATTCTGTGGATTTGAAGGTAATAACCTGATCACAGTACTGTGCACTTCGGGTCGTTTGTTTAATCGGGTTGCCAGTAACGGCAGGTTTAATCAGGCCCTCATGAATGAACAACGAGGCCGAGTTTCATTCTTCAAGCGAGCGAAGAAACAGAACCCTTGAGGATGTGACGCCGCAGGAAAACAATAACGTATGACTGCCGAGAAGAAGAACAAAGGGCCTTTCACGCAAACGTTAAATAGGAATACGGGCGGAGCCTTTCATATCTGGAATGCATTCATCTTGTTGGTATTCTTGCATGTTGTGTTCTGAAAGCTCACTTATACAAATGAAACGTAACAGTACCGCCAGAAAGCATGCGGCCAGGCGCAGCCAACAGCACCAAGACACGCCGAAGAAATTCTACGAACGGCCGAAACTCTAAGAGGTTACGCGACTTAATAAAAACTTTGAAGCACCGCCATGGTGTTCAGCATCTACAGCAGTGCCTGTGACTTTCCTTCTTTTTTAACAGGGACGCCGTCATTTCAAACTCCTCCACATTCTCTGTGTTCGTTGTTCGGACTCCGGGCTGCACCCTATCGGACGGTCTACCGCTTAACATCCACGCCAGCGTAAAGAACGCTCGGATGTACACGGGGAGTGACGTAACGGTAGATAATCTGTAACGGACGTATTACTTTCCGCACGTAAATGGAGCATAAATGAGGCTTAACGTGTCTTTGTTCTTGAGTAAATCATTTGTTTAAGGTAGAAACCGAAGTGTGTAGAATGTTTATATGAGGAGATAAGCGACGTATCGAGTGTCTCCAGTTTAATTAACAGACGAGCTGCAGCTCAGAACTTTTGAGTGCCAACTTGTAGCGGCGCAGCCATACAAAATATGCCATTTTTGCAGAACCTTTTGTCCACGTCAGCAGCTTTCCTGCTTCATAAAGCTTAACGAGGGGCCTAACCTGTCGGTTCCATTAGCAAAAACACGTCGCAGTAAAGTAATAAAACGTCACTACACACTTTTGGTGAGAGATTCGGTGCACGACCCCTTTAACTCAAAGAACTGTTGTGAGAGAACTTAATCCAGCTCACCCGCTCACCCCGCCCGACACCTCCGCCTCAGGCTATCTGTACTCCACCTTCTAAAAGCAACGAAAACAGCTGACTATTTAAGTTTGTGACCTTGACCAAGAGCTGGGGTGATCTCCCCAGCATGCATTTCATCCTGACTCATTTCACTCCAACTGCCAGCGCACTTCACCATCTATAGAAGTCAAACTGCGCTGGCGAGTCTCCCGTCAGCTAATTTTAGCCGGCTCAGCTCTCGCCAGCCCTCGTCTCCCCCCACCCCTTTTCCATCTGTATGTTTGGGTACTTACTCTCGCTGGAGAAGCAGCAACAGCAGGCGTAGCCGCGCCATCACCGGCGTGTCGCATGCCAAGAGTTTTGGCTGGAGGTTACGAGTTAGAGGCTTTCCTCACACGTTTAAAAAAAATTAAATAGGAATCAGTAAATATTTTTCAATGGTGGAAATATTACGGACAATGAAAGAGGGAAAAGATTCACCAGAGTTCGTCGTGTTACAATACCGATGGTAATCTTTTCCTTTACTTGCTATAAAAAAAACTATACTTTTGTTCTCCCAGTCTGTTCAGTTTCCTTCCTTAATTCTGGACCAAATCTCACGCGACGTCTGCAGAAGCAACACAGATCCAAAATATTATCTAAGATATTTTTTGAGACGCTTCACACTGCCGACCCGACGGCGTCTACGCCAATTAAATCAGGAGCTCGTGTGTTGTTAAGAGAGCTCCCAGTAAGGACATGTGCTCTGGAACTCAGCGCTCCATGTAAACATTCTCACAGGACTGAAGTCTCATTGAGATTAACTGGGTCAGTCTCGATTACGCAACATGCATTTCAGGTTCGTTCTTCTGAACCCGAGAAACAAACACAGCCCAGATGCTCCGACTCCTCTGCCGTGGATTGATTTTTTTCTGAGAGTTTTTCGTTTTCTAGAATTTCCCACATTTAAAACTATTAAAAAGTTTTAGGTTCCAAGTCGCTGAAGCAGAAATCGGTTTACGAACATCTCTGCATGCCTGAGAAATGACTGGCACGCTCGAGACCGCGCAAGATTTCGCACGAGCTGGCCATCAGGATCCGGCAACGTCTTGGACGCGGGGCGTGGTCCATGGGGTTCAACTGCAAAATTGTTTATCGTGATTGACATCTAGGGGGACCAAGTGTGATTTTAGATGTGTTGAAAGAGACAGGCAACGAGAAGTCGGCCATTTTGGAAGCTGTACATTTTGATAGGTACTTGATATTTCTGTAGACTTTGTGTGAAGGGTGAATCGAACGGACGCCAAATTTGATCAGCATGAAGTCAAGACATTCCCGGCTAAACCTCAGACAGTGTTGCCACGGCAAGGCAATCAAATAGCCCATCACCGTCCGTCCTCAAGTGTGCGGTGATTCCAGGGAGCACCTTGAAATGCTGCATGTTTATTTACACGGTTAAACCGCATCTATATGCCAACGTTGGCTCATGAGACAGGCTCGGCTGCACCCCTCTGGCGCTTGGACCCATCAATCGCTGCTTGCAGCTACGTTGCTGCAAGCAGGGGTGTCCTACGAAGAGAACAAACCACTTAGTGGTGCTCCACCAGGGTCCAGTCTCCGCGTCCCTCTACCATGTCACGACAACCCTGTGACATCACCACCTACTGACCGCCCTACACATTTTGTGATGCTGTCACAGAAAGAGGCGCTACAACCCTGGGAGATCCAACCCGAACAACTTTACGCACTGATTCTAGTGCTACAACTGGTGGGTGTCCCAGGCGATGCTCATACGGGGGCCAGACTCTGTGTCCCGCTGTCTCGATGATCAGTCACTATGACCTACGGACTTTCTGACGTCACCCTATCAGACACACGGTCACGGAGAGGGGCGCTACCGACCCAGGACATCCTACCCACACGGCTTTAGGCGCTGCTTCTCGTTTTATTTTTTTATTTCGGGAGAACGTTGCTAGCTCTTAACATTTCTAAATCACACACAGACTCACGAGAGATCAGAGGGTGATCTAAAGGAAATAACAGACGTGCCTGCGAGCTTTTCCTTTTTGCTATATTTAACTGTTTGTGACTCCTTCGTTGCTTCAAATTAAATTTCTGTTTTTGACATGGGCGCGCAAACTTTTCCACTCAACACGACTGTGCAGAAACGTGTTACTGAAAAATAAAACCTTTAAGAACATATTTAGACGGATGAGCCCCCATTTAAAAGGACCGTGATTTGGATTCAGTACGACGGCGAGGCTTACGAAGTTTGCTTACGGTTCTGTAATTAAGTTCTTCTCTTTCATCCCAGTGGTTATTGCATTTTTTTTTTTTTCAAAGCTATTGTGCTGGAACATGTTTTCAGAAACACTGCTTCCTTTCCCATACTAACGGACTCAATCCCTCCTGTCCTGGCAGTGACACACTTTTACCGAGTTGTTACGTGGTTCCCGAATAGACAGGATGTTTGTCATAGATGACATTTCCTTGCCTGCAATTTTACAAGACCTCAAATTCTTTCGGACCTCATTAAAACAGAGGAATGCAGTACTACTTAAAAAAAAAAAAAAGAAAAAAAAAAAAAAAAAAAAAAAAAACACCATCGTTATTGTGTGTTGGTACCGTAAACAATGCCTTGGCTTTGAATCCACCCGTGTACCGCGGTACCTAATAACTGAACGTCAGTACCTACGGTACTACCAAAAATATATCACCATTTACTCTTTGGTATTTTTATCGGTGCACAAAATAAATCAACAAATGACAAAAAGTAGAAAAAGGAAAGAAGAACACAGTAGAAAATGTACTTGTTAAAATGAGAATATTTAACTTTCCAACATCAGCTGTGTGACATCTGGTAAAGTCAAGACAAGACAATATCTACCTTCTCATGAAATCTAAAAAAGTGCAGTATCTGATGGAGAGGTGAGGTGAAGACCCTCCAAAAAGAACCGAGGAACCGGTTTAAACACTTGAAACCTTCACATGAGTTATTCTGTATACGGGGGTGGGGGGGTGGGGGCTTAAAGAACTAGGCATTAAATTCACATACCTGTAGTACCGAGACTGGAGGTACGTGGAACAAACCGCTTTGGAGACATGACTGGCAGAACCAAAGTCTATGACCTTGACCCGGTAAGGCTGCCGGACAGGATCCACAAGCATAATGTTCTCAGGCTTCAGATCAGCATGGATCAGACCCATCACCTTTAACTTCTTCAGCGCGGTGGCGACCTGCTGGAGAACGGGCCGTATCACCTTCAGAGGCAGCGGGCTGAATTTGTTCTGCTTGAGGAAGTCGTAAAGGTTCTGCTCAAGCATCTCGAAAACAAGGCAGGTATGGTTACGGTGCTGGAAGCACTCGAAAGCCCGCACCAGGTTATGCTCATCTGCATTCTCTCCGCTCAGACGGGCCAAGATGCCGACCTCGATCTGGCCTTGCCGTGCATAGGAGGGGTGATTTTTCAGGATTTTTACCGCCACCACCTCGCTAGTGCCTCGTTTCCAGCATTTGACGACCTGACCGAAGGTACCGCGGCCGAGGAAGTCCAGCACCTCGTAGGTGTTCTTCATCGAACAGAGCACCTCGTGTTGCACAAGCTGGTAGTCACCGTCCCCACCGCCAGTTCCGCCTCCTTGTTTTACTGGCCCTGCTGCTACAGCTGCTGGGACACCAACTGGCGGGTTCCCCACATTTGTTTGCAGCATCGCAGGCAAAATCGACAGATCCTCCACTATCTGCATGGCGTTTCCCTGGTTCTCCAGCTCCTCGCTCTTACGTTTCAAACCACATCGCTGGGAACCGTCTGCCACGTTAGAACTACAGTCGCCTTCTTCCTTGTCCTCGTCAGTCCCACCTCCGTCAACTCCGTCCCCGCTGCTACTTCCGTTGTCCTCGCCCCTGACGCCTCCAGACACCCCTGTAGCTCCACCGCTGCTCCTACCTTTTTCCAGATGTTCCGGCTCTTTGCCCTGTAACAGGACACCTCTTTCTCGGTGATGTGCTGCTGCACAGGTTGGTTGTCGTTGTACACCTTGTACAGCGACTGTCTGCACCGGACAGTCCCCACGGTGTCTGCCCCCTACAAAGTCCCGTGTCTTGTACTTCGGTGCAAATTTCGTTGGTTGTCCAACGCCAAAGGTTCTACCATTCAAAAATGTCAGTGGGAAGGCCCTCTCATGGTAAACACAGTTGTTGGGTTCGACTTTGAGTTTCTTCACACTACAAAAGGCACTTGTCTGGGATTGATAAACATGTGGTGGGTAGACCAAAACTTGTGAGGCCATACCTGCAAACGAGAAAAGAAAAGGTTACTAACGTGGGCCACCACAAGACTACAAAAAAATGATTAAGTGGAACAACCTACAGTGAAACATTTAAACATTGATAGATGTGCCACCATAATAATCAAAATAAATTCATTGAAAGCGACCAGACCATTTTCATCCCTGACAAACACCGCGATAACCTCTTATTCCTTCACATTCAGTAATCCCTTCGTCCTGGTCAGGGGGGAGTGGACTCCAGAGCTTAACCTATCAGCGCTGCAAGGTAGGAAGGAACACACCTTAGACGGAATGATCGGTTAACCGCAGGGTACCATTCGCACATTCATCCACACCTAGAGTACCGCTGACTTCACGGTCCAGACAGGGACTCTGGAGTTGACAGGCAGTACCGCCGACCACGATGCCATCATTTCTCCCAGGTCCCCTTTCCAATCAAATTATTGCACCGACCGTAGAATCAAGGACAGGGTTACATCTCGGGGCTTAAACCTATTTTTCCCTTTTAGTTTTAACTTTTGCTAGAACCTGATCAACGGACACCCTCGAGCTTTCAGACAGTCTACGCGATGACTTGCTGAAACAGCTGACAAAAATGCTGCTTCAGAAACATCATGGACTTTTGTTAGAAATATTTAACCTTGGGTAATTCGTGCAGACTCGGCAAGCCGAGAATCTAAGCATGTTTATGCCTCTGTTCGCTTGCAAACCTTTATTAAATCCCCACTTTTTGTTTGTACACGAGAAGAAAGCATGCGATTTGACGCCTAGCCACTCGCTCATCCCTGACCTCTTTATAAAGAATAAGATCTTACTCGCCAAAAGATCTCAGTCGTCCTAATTTCAAGGCCAACAAACACCGTGCTGTCAGAAATATCACTGGCAAACACCATTATGTATTGTGTAGGTTTCTTTCACTAGACTAAAAAAAGGAAAAAGAAAAAAATAGGCTTGAAGGAACCCGTTTCCCACACATTCCTCCCCACCGTCCACAGACTCATCTGCACATCATCACACAGCCAGAACAATCACCAGATTTGCATCATATTAGTGGTTGGCTCTGATGACATAATAACCTGAATTTCCTCTTCGTTACAAGAGTCCCGCCACTCCCTACACCTGGTGCGCCGGACGCGATCGGCATTGTCTTCCTGAGATATCCAGTTACTTACGGGTTGAATAGAAAGGTAAACATTTAGGGACATTCATTTATTACTTTCAAATAATAAAAATAATAATAATAATAATAATAATAATAAAATATCCCCACCAGTCCTGGCTGTGATGTACCTCCCATCATGATCCCACCCCACCACGTCTCCATCACCTCCTAAAAAGCTTGTATTCCAAAAATATTAGCGCGGGAAAGTGACGAACACAAGGAGGAAGAATAAAACACATTAAAATGAGATGATAGAGGGAACATCGGTGGATGACACCTAGTCCGCTTCTTCTCACCAAAGTCACCGCGTACTGCATAGACAGGTCCAAGTTCTACACGTCCGAACCAATAACCACGACGAGAGTCACAAAGGGAAAGTTGACGGAATGTCCTCATGTGCCGGGTACTTTCTCCCTCTCCCCTTCAGTGATGAATGCTGCCCGGGTTCATGACCTCCAGTAAGGAGGCCGTTTGAACCTGTCTGACAGCCGGGTTGTGCGAAGTCTACCAACCCGCTTCCCATGATCCTTGGTGGGAGGGTGTATTGTGAGTCGAGGAAGAACCCACTAAATGATGGAAAGGATCTGAGTCGTGGGGCGGATCCATGACTGCATTTCCTCTTTCGCTAACCCTGTGAAATATAGTGACGCAATGTGCCGTGATTGGTTCAGCGCGGCGCCACCAACCACAACGTTTACACTCTCCGAAAGAACTTAAACAAGAGCCCTTAATCAAATAGCCGTCCTTTTCCAACACACCGACTGACCTCGACTATCCCAAGCTTTAAATTCCTGCACATGAAAACCCTCGTGCACTCCCACGTCGAACTAAATGAAGGCGTGGCCTCTGCTTTATGTGGTTTTTGCAATACCGTGGGAACAATAAGGTAGAGATCCTTTTGAACATCCTGAACAATGGTAGTGTGTGCATGCAAGCCTTAAACCTGAGCCGTTCCATCTGTAGAGAGCAGTCTCCCGTGTACAAAAAAGAATTAGTGTAGAATGTAAAACTCTAAAATACGAGCGTTAGACTGCGTCCTGATTAACTAATAACTGTTCAAACGCTGTACGGACTGTTTTCCGTTTTCCCCGAGAAGAATCAGCACTTGCCAGGTTTTGGGTTCTCTCCGCAGGTTGTAGGTTGTTCTTACATCCCTCTGCGATGGTCTTCATGAAATCCATCACTCTCAGACGCAGCAGCGCGACGCTCTACCCCCAGTGTTCTCACCATCTTCAGAGGTTTATAAATTTGATGTGCCAGCCTCACATCACGCTCCATAAAAGCCAGCAAGCCTGTGAAGTTTTTTTTCTCCGACGGAAAACAGGCGCTGGTTTTGCTGGAGATTTCTCAGCCATGCCGTCCTGAGTAACTTTGGGCCGCACAGGCAGAAGCATTTCCTGTTTCGTCTTAATACACGAGCAGCTGTTGAGCTTTAATTAAACAAAGCGTTTTTTTTTTACTCCCAGAGGGACATGAGGTATTCAGCAGCGTCCGCTAGCAGCCTGACCTTGAGTTGAGTTTGTTTATGATGTAAATAAAACACTGAAAATACTCAATGATCATTATTATCATCTCACATTAAATAAAACATCAGCACACGAACGCACCGATCACCTTCGAGAAGCTTGGCCTGATGGGTAATGAGGCTGAAATGTGACAAAGTGCTCAGTAAAGCTGCTGTGCGACAGTAACGAATGTAAAAAACGCTAAACAAACAAATAAAACCGAACTGAAGTGGAACCATTCGTCTACTTTACTAACAATCAGCTGGTTAACGGTTACACCAGAAATCCTTATAAACGTGTAAAAATCCAGCGCTTACAAATATTCACATGTGACCAACCTAAAGAAGTTGTGACATCACTTCCCTTTTCAATCTGTCCCTCCATCTCATCATTTCACACGTTTTCGCCGAATCCTCGCACACTGTGCGGCCTCGCAATTTTAACCAACCACATACCTTCTGAATGACACTGTGAACCAATCATAGCGATTGTAGTGTTGAGCGAAAGCTGGGCGCCATGCGTCACTTTCTTTTTTGTGCTTTTGAAGACATCAAGTTGACGACGTGCACCAAAAAAAAAAATAATAAAAAACCACAACAAAAAAAGCCTAAAACAGTGTAACACGTACCGCTATTTTTACATTTTTTTAATCTGCCGCAAAATATGGCATCAGAGGCCACAACAATTACAAAAACATCCCGCGATGATCCTGGAAGGACTGTTTAACGTGGAACCGCTACTAATGTGCTGACGGTTGTAATGAAAAGGCTGAAAGTCGTTAGAGGTCCTTCCACACCAAACCATCAGATGAAGTTTCCACCACCGAGTTTCAGATTTTCCTTAAAATTTAACCTGAAGCTTTCAGCAAGATTTCATTAATTTTTCATGCTGTGGATTCAAATACATTTTTTTGAGCAAAATCTGAGACTAGGTGGTGGAAAGTTTCCAGAAAATCTGATGAACTAATACAGAACGACCCACTAGCTCTCGGTCTCTGGTTCGACGAGACGCCTTCAGCGAAATAAATTCATTTGACTAAATAAACCGCAGTAGAGGATCAGCTTCAGAAACTTTTATCTTTTTTCCTCCTCCGCACTTTTGTAAGGACTGCCGGAGAACTTTCCCCAAGCACTCGGCTCAGTCCGGTCCAGTGTACCGGTCCACAATCCCGTGTGTTAGCGATTACTTAAAGAAGTAACCCAACGTTATTGATATGTAAAGGTTGACGCTGCGAGCCGCCGTGTTGATTAAACCTCGTTTTGTGAATCGAAGGTTGAAGACGCTGTTCGGAGTTACGGTGGCGTTTTTTTGGGTTTCTATGGAGGTGAAATTACGCAGGCAGTAATAAAGTGTGGCGTTTTAATAAGGTTGAAGTTCAGAAACGCATCACATCACATCTGACAGTTTTTCTACGAACACCTAAACTGTTGATTTATCAGAAATTAAGGACAAAAATAAGAGGCAGATTTTTCATTTCTTAAGTAACCAGGAAAACTAAACAACTACTTACGACAGTGAAGGAAAACAAAGGGTTTTACACGGACAGGCGAGAAACAAGTGTGGCGGTGGAGTTAATGGTGTTAATGGTGTTTATGGTGTTTGGGGGGGGGGGGCATATGAAAAAGCTAAACGCTTAGAAGGGAACAAGGAGCAGAGCGAGGACGGAGCAGGAGCTCGTTCCTGAGAAGAAATCATCTCCAAATGGATTCTGTGTTGTCCTCCCGCAGCTTGAAACGTGCGCTATTTGTGTCGTGTTGTTCAAACTGGGGGGGAGTGGGGGTGTGGGGTGTCGTTATAAGCAGGGTTAGAACGCACCTGCGACTTGACTCATCAGATTTTCCGAATTGATTACTTGTGCTTTAAGAATATTCCAGAACTCGACTTCAAGCTGTTTGTACTAGTCAGGAGAACAATTTCCATCCTGATCACAGTCCAAAAATACTTCGATATTCATTTCGCAGCACAATCAACAACAGAACGGCTGATGATTCCCCGTCCGCCGTGACCCATCAGCACGATCAGGTTGCACCACGTGATCTCAGAAATGCACAGGAAGCTCATCGAACCTTTAGAACTGCGTTCATATGATTAACATTCTGTAGAACGTTTCGAAATTCACGTCTCCAGACCAGCGTGAACTGAAGGAACATGGTGAGAACATCTATCCAAAATAAATAAATAAACAAATAAATAAATAAACAAACAAACAAACAAATAAATAAATAAAAGCGGGTGCGCCCTTTATTCTGCTGTTTTCATCACTTGTTAAGTAGGTCAGGTCATGTGGTTGTTCCTCAGCTAAACGCATTAAACTTCGCATCTCGGTCATGCGCTCTACTAACGCTTAGTAAATGTGGCCATGTGGCGTTTTATTGTCGTCTCGTGAACGTGATTCACGTCTCCGCTCTCAGAGACAATCGTCGCTCTGTTCTCACAGCCGGCGACTCTGCGGCGTTTCATCGCCTGATTCACGGCAGATCTGTTCGCTCATGTGACAGCACGTGATGAGCGTCATTCTCTCCGGCAAAAGCATCAGTGCCTCCGTTACTACACGGCACAACCACCGATGGAAGCTTTATTTCTGGTAAATAACCAACAACACACGGCCTTGTGCTGCGTTTAGTAAAAATCCCCAAAACAAACCAACAAGAATCAGATGTTAACAGTTATTCAGCTTCACGCAGAGAATAAACACCGTTAAAAACCTTTATGATTATTGAAGCTGACGTTACTGTACAGACGCGATTCTCTCAAACAATGAAATGTATGTTTTTATTTTAGTAAGTTTTGAGGTCAAGCGTTAATAGTAAACATTCATGATTCAGGTACTGCGTACAGGCGGAGCTCCTGATAGATACCCCCACTGATAGGTGTCCGAGGCTGGTGTTATAAAAGAAGCAACTTCTGCCCTGAAGGAAGGAAGGAAGGAAGGAAATAAATGAATGAATGAATGAATGAATGAATAAATAAATAAATAAATAACTAAATAAATCTCCCCTGCGAGATTTAGTATGCTGAGTACGGTATGAAGTGAAAGAAATAAAGGTCAACACTGAGGTGTTTTTTTTTTCACCGCCGATTACTCACTGATTTCCGCCTTAATTTCAATCATCTGTTTAATTATCCGTTTAATGAGTTCATGTTCCGTGCTCCCATTAATGTCTGGTGTTGTTCTGCTTAATGAAACTATTTTTTTATTATTCTGTGTGAGGCTGAGTGGTAATGTATGAACCTCTATTTTTTGGGTTTCACTGTGGTTATTTGTGAAACGTATCCATGACAACCAATCAGCAACAAGTAAGCAATGAGGCAAGGAAATGCTCCATACCTGTGAGCAACACCATAAAAGGAAAAGAAATTTCTAAAAAAAAGTACTAAACTAACCAAAATTATCCAGTAAAATAAGTAAACATAAAATATATTAAACATTTTATTGTTTATGGACGTTGGGTTATAGATGTGAATGTTCTGACTATGACGTTTTAAATACCAAGTTATTTTGGGATCAAAACACAAAGCCGCACTAGTCTGATTAGCTTATCACATATCTAAATTGATGTGATTTTTTTATTTATGTAAATAATTACAAGTCATTCTATACTTTTATACTTTGTGCTTTAATTGTTTTAAAGTTTTATTTTAAATGTTTTATTTGAAAAATACAATTAAAAAAACAAATGAATTTTTCAACAGAAGTTTTTTTATGATCATATAAATATCAATTAATATATAATAATAATAACAACTGAAATATGTGTGTGTGTGTGTGTGTGTGTGTGTGTGTGTGTGTGTGTGTGTGTGCACTTAAAGCCATAAAGTTATTAGGAACACCTGTACACCTACTCATTCCTGTAATTATTTAAGAGTTAATTAAGAAATGAAGAAGAGAGTTAATGAGGCGAGAGAATAAAGTATAATGCAAAAATAAATAAATAATCAAAAAAGGAAAAATTTTAAACGAATATCGCGTGACTCGGAGTGCACTTCCTGCTAGTGAATGAACTCATTCTTCACAACACACAACAACAGTGTGTGTGTGTGTGTGTGTGTGTGTGCTTATAAGACACAAACACAACCTCCCTATTAGCTAGAAATCAACAAGATAAAACATTTATTAAAAAATCTACTGGGTTGCCAGATCATCACACAAATAATATCACTTGCATAAATTCCCTCATTTTAATAAATAATATTACATTGAAATAATTAATCAAATGTTTGATAAAGAATTTTTAAAAAGGCTAAAAATAAATGTCTTTCTTCCAACCAGAAACATTGTCCATTTTAAAATGTTATTATTGTTATTACTATTATGATAATTATTACTACTGTGTTTTTAATATTCTAATAGAATTTTTATTGATATAAAAAGAGCTATAATTCGCTTTTCCATTTCATATTTTTGTATTTCTCTACAGATGAAGTGAGACCTTCATTAACTGTTTATTATTTTGCGATTTTTAAAGATGTCATTAACACTTAAAAATTGTTTGTATTATTATTTTAAACTTTTTAAATTCTTAATTTAAATTGTTAAGAACTGAATGCAACTCCTTTCATCCAAAGTTTTTTTTTTTTTTTTACACTTTTTTAGGTCTTTGTATTTATTTCATAAATGATCGTTTTGTAAAGCACTTTAAATTGTTATTTAAATAAAGAAGAATTATTACTACTCTATATAACAGTACATCCAAATGAGTTTTACACACAAAAATATAAATATAAAACTTAACT
Source organism: Neosilurus hyrtlii (assembly GCA_028564935.1). Taxonomy (NCBI): domain Eukaryota; kingdom Metazoa; phylum Chordata; class Actinopteri; order Siluriformes; family Plotosidae; genus Neosilurus; species Neosilurus hyrtlii. The sequence continues at coordinate 37,370,741 of JAOUQZ010000035.1, forward strand.
TGTAATTAATAAATAAATAAATAAATAAATAAATACAGGTATTATATATGAATAAAAATCACCGGATCCGTGAATACAGTTTAGTTTTCATGTTTAAATTTGCACATACTTGGCAACCTGGCGTGCTCGTCTCTCTGTTTATATTGAATGTAATATGATCTCAGTTGAACAGCGCGGTTACACTTCTAACACACTCCCTACTTAGGCGCCCTATCTTCAGTACGGAGCAGTGGCGCCTTCCGTACCATATCTAGTGCACTTCATACCGGAAATGACGCTGTTCGGGATGTAACCCATGTTAGTTATAAATAGCGTTTTATATCCTGATGAATCCCGATATGATTTATTTTTTTCTTTAACTTCCATCAGAGCAGCTCACGAGAACACTATTTAACATAACACGTCTTATTACACGTTATAACAAGTTAATAACATGGGTTAAACTTATGCTATAATAAAATTATACTAACATACTATATTACTCATCTAAATAAAGTATTTTACTAAAATAACCCGTGATTTTATTCTTATCCAAAAGGTGTAGATGATCTTACAAATAATTTTTAGTGTTTTGCTGATAACTTTTCAGCTAGGTGCGAAGTTACAAGCTAAGCTAACTATCGATTTCTCAGTGTTTATCTCTAAATTATTATTAATTCAAACTTCTCTCTCAACATACAGACTCGTGACATAGATATACATTATATAATTGTGGAAAGGGTGTTTAGATTTATCGGCACGCAAGAAAAAACATGTTAATATGGTTAGCTAGCTAGCAATAAACACCGCGTTGTTTGATGTCGACTGTTCGTTTTTTTCCCCAACCCGTTTCCCGACAAACCCCGCCTACTTCGCCTGGATTGGCTAATCCTTCCTACCGCAAGCGCTCTGTCGGTCAATAAATGAATCCAGCCAATCTTAGAGCAGGACGAGGAGTTTCAATAGCTAATAATAACACAGTGGGCGGGGCTTTATCTAAATACAGGTATGGAATGAAAATAAACTCGCCAACAACATGCTAGGTAGCTAGATAATCAGATCATATTTGGCATAGAGATCAGGCAATTAGCAAACCGAGGCAAAAGCAAAAAGGCTAACGTCTTACCTTCACGCAGAGTAACAGTTGGTCAGCTCCAATGTTTCTCCGGACATTTTATACACTCTTATTATAACTCATAGCGGGTCCATCTGTGTGCACTGCTGCTGCCATCTTGTCCTGCACAACTGGAGAAGAGCTCGCGCCTGATAATAATAATAATAACACTAATAACAGCAGCAGCGTCGTCGCCTCAAACTCCACAAACACACGAAGCTCACCCGCTTCAGCGCTCAGAGGAACCGCACAGTCCCGGGCATGGTGAGCTGAGGCGGTGCCGCGTGTCAGTGCGCTCGGCAGGGCGGCGGAACCCCCCGCTCTAACCGGGAAACGAGCTCCGCTTCATCTCCGGGCTTCCTCCCTCTGCGCTGATCTCACATACTCAGCTGCGCGAGACAAATGTTTTGGAGTTTATGTCACAGGGTTCAAACCTGAGCAACCGAACACAGAGCAATCGAGCTCAGAGCACGCAATCGAACACAGAGCGATCGAAAACAGGGCAACCGATTAAAGGGGATGTGTGGAGAATTTGTTTCACTGCCTCTTTAAAACCATCACGTATGATATCAGTCGACGTCAGTCCTTGTTTCTTGTCACGTGCACGCATGTGCTGCTACGCTACTGTTATTACTAGGGACGCACAGTGACATATTGCCTTCTTCGTTGGCTGTTCCAGCCGTGTAGTGACGTGAATGTGTTGTTTTGTCCTGCTGGCTGGGCTTTGTGCACCAGACACCAGGCTAAGAGAACACATTATCCGCCAGTGCTAAGCGGAGTCACCAGGAAAACGGAGGCGTACGAACCATACGCTTAACAACTGCTTAAATCGCAGAACACATAATATGACATCGGCGCAGACCGTACTATGAAAACGTTTACTTTCGGACACAATTCAATCATCTGCAAAGACCACTTCAAGTCGACTTGCTCTCGGTGTGACCTTCAGGCAGAACTTCTTGGCATTGGCCCGACAAGTTCACGTCACTTCTGAGAAAATAAAGGTTGCTCCGCATTGGTTCAGCCCTCGCTAGTATTCCATGGGTTACAAAAGCACAGTATAGGACCTTTTGTGGTAATTTATGTTAAAATAAGCTTTGTATGGCTTGCACGTATTATATTGCGTATGCTGTAAGGATGACCCATCCTGGTACTCTTTAAATTCAGAGGGTGCTTCTCAAAACAAGAACTTCCGGTTCAAGCGAGCAGTGAGGAAACATCAAATTGTGAGATGCACCCTGTTGTCTTTGAGGCGCCTTATTTGTCAGTTCCTTGTTTCTCGTTCCTCACTCAAACCGAAGTTCTTTTGGGCTTTTTCTCAAATCTCTAACCTGTGCACCGGGGAGCAAGGATTGAGGAAAGATGAGGATACATGCGAGCAGCCTTCCCGGAAGAACGGCAAATCAGCATACGAGATAACCTGACCCTTACATGACGACAGGCACTTTTGCACAGCAGGCCAACTGGGTTGCCTTTATCAAAAATGGACATCGCTCCATGTGACATTTCACAGGAAACGATGTCTCATTTCTCTTAAAACGTATTTTCTTGATTTCACGCTCCTCAGACCGTTTTCTCGCGTCTTTTCAGGTTTCCTCGTGGGAGGGACTGAGACGCAAATGATGGAAACGACGATGCAGTTTAAGGGTTTTGAGAAGAACCTATGGATTAATAAAATATGAACTAATTAATCAGAGTAATCAAACACAGAATAATCAAACATGGAGAAATCAAACACAGATTTTCATTTTCCAAAAGCATTTTCACATTGTTTAACCTCTCTAGCATCCGGGGAATGTTTTGCACACTACAGCAGGTCCACCTGTTCTCATGAATCATTAAGAAATATCACACCTTGTCAGGTTTCACGCAAACGCTGAAGTTCGTCATAATCTCCGAGCTCGACTAGTTTGGTCTGCGTGCTTTGGAACCGCATTTGCTGCCCCCTGCTGTTCGCAAAACGGACTTACAATTTTATTCGAACGTTTCCTTTCCATCACAGAGTTTCTGTCCGGGGCCATGAGAACATTCAGTCCTGTCCAGTCTGGTGGTTTTCCTGCTCATATCTGCTGCTGGATTTCTGGGAAATCTTTCGAGTTTAAGTTTAATTAATAATTAAAAGCTTAGTGACTTTTAAACAGTCTGTAAAATCTGTGCAATAACATAAAACTTTATATGATCCGACAATCTTTTATTCTTGTTTTAACACTTCTGCAGAACCTCACTGCAGTGAAATTCTTAGAAATTTTTTGAACTAAAACAGCCAATTTTATTTGATTCAGTAGTAAATTCCAGTAACAATAACATTTTAAAGGAGCTTCAGATCCAAAATACATAAAGAAAGAGAGACAAAACCAGGATATTTAAAAGAAAGAAAGTGCAAAGCTTTTTAACAGTTAAGTTTTCATTCCTGGTCTCCAGCCTCCTCGCAACCCTAGTAGGATAGGATAATAAAAGAAAAATAAAAGGATAATAAAAGAAAAATAAAAGGATAATAAAAGAAAAATAAAAGAAAAATAAAAGGATAATAAAAGAAGAACAAGAAGAATAACAAGGAAGATGGTAGGAACTAAAACTTGAAGAGTAGTAATGTATCTTTATTTGCACTTGGACCCATTTGCACATGTCATATTCATTCATTCATTCATTTTCTAAACCGCTTATTCCTAATTAGTGTCGCGGGGAGGTCACATGTCAAATTAAAAATCTAAATTGAATAAATATTTCCATGCAATTTTATGTCCAATTTAATAACTGTTTAAAGTCAAAATAATAGCGGAGGCAATTTCAGTAGATTACAAAGTGACACTTTTTTTTTGACTTTATTCGTACTAAAATTGCTGATTTTTCCGATGTCCTTTAGCCACCGGTGACGTGACGTGTCCGTCAATGTTACGTGATGTTAATTTAAAGTGGCTTTAGAATTTATTCTGTGGATAATATTATCTTTTAACGAACATCAATGTTTTCTTTAGAGTCCTAAGTTTGTAAATTGAGAAGAATTTTGATTGTTTTTATGATTTTAAAAATTTTAGTAAATGTCCCGTGAATGAACCCAAGACCAAATAATGAGCCTAATAAAAAAAATAAAAAATGAAAAATAATAATAATTTTAAAAATTGCATTCTTTTGTCTCAGTTTCAAATTTAGAAAGTGTTTTTGGAAAAAAAATAAAAAAAATGAAAAACTGTTTAAAAAAGTAAAGTGATAATAAACAATATAATGTGATTAAAGTTCCATATGACGTGTTCTTGTGTTCATTTGTTAATAAGAATCAATACGAGTATGAATTTTTAATGACGTCATGCTTTTGTTGTTTAAATTTCATTTTTTTGGAATAAAACGTTGAAATGAAACAGTAAACACACTCCAGCCTGCCGAGCACTTCCGCGTTCTGACGCGTTACGTACCAACGTGCTTACGTCAGAGAAAAAAACCCCGTGCTGCCATGGAGACGGAGGGACGCGCACTTCCTCGCTCTCGCGCTGCCTGTGCGCTGTTTTCAGACAGGAGCTTCTGTGGCGTGTTTGTGTGGGGGGTTTATAGGGAAGCGGGGCGCGCGGGGGCTGTGAGGATGGAGGACGGGGAGGACGGGGACGCGCGGCGGGAGGACGGGCCGCTGTGTGCGGTGAGCGCGCTGCGGGTCTCCGCGGTGCTGCGGGACTGCGTGGATCAGCTCGCCGTGCTGGGAAGCATCATGTCCGGCACCCACAGAGACACCAGCACCGCCACAGCTGCTGCCACGGTGAGGACCTTAAACACGGGGCAGCACCACAACACAGCTCAGTAACCATGGAGAAATAAACACGTGTTATTATAGGCTACATTTATTACATCCTGATTTAAATACAATAATATTCATCCATGTGTTGAAGCGCACACACTCACACCGAGGGGAGATTCGGAACAGCCCGGAGGCCTAATGTGCATGTCTGGGCTGTGGGAGGAAACCGGAGAACCCGGAGGAAACCCACGTGAGCACGGGGAGAACGTGCAGACTCCACACGTCGCTGAGCCCGGGGTCCAAACGCGTGGGGTGTACACGCATGCAGACATTCTATAAAAACTCACCAAATTTTTCCTTCCGATCCGTCGCCGGGACGATACGATGTTATCATGTGCGTTTTGTGTTCTTTTCACCCCTCAAGATGCTCTCGGAGGACATGAGTAAGGTCCTGGCGCAGCAGGAAGACGACGAGTTTGACCTGAAGGCGACCCGTGGCGGTCCCGCCGAGGACGATGGCGCGTCTGAGCCCGGACAGGAGCTCCAGTCCAAAAGGCAGAAGGAACCGGAGGGCAGTCTGATAGACAGTGAGATCTCGGATTACATGAAAATACAGATTGACTGGTGAGAACCTTAAGTTTGCGTTTAGAAGTGAGAAGAACGAACGATTTGTGCGTAACCATCGATTCGTATCTGATTCCCGCGCAGGCTGTTGGCGGCTCGGTCGATATCCGAACTTCTGACGGAGGTGAAGAAGAAAGGAACGTTCTACAGCCTGACTCAAAGAGTGCAGCAAGACAAGACGCCCGACGTCAATGTCACCGTCATCAGGTCACCACCACCACCCCTAAACACTCCCGATGTACTGGAGGGTACTGGGAGGAAACATGACGTCGTTGTATTCATTCCGCTCTTTTTGAGTTCACGACTAAACACTAAGCTTCTACACTGCAGAGACGAAGCTGATTATCTCAGGATGAAGAAACAGCTACAGGATATCCAAAAAGAAACGCCGCTCCAGTTTGAGGTACACCTACATATACAAATATTTATTTATATTAAGTTAACGCATCACCGTTTCCATGGCAACCATCATTTATGGAAGGAGTCTCCAGTGTCAGAGGTAAAGCTGCAGGTTTCCCTTTAAACGAGTAAAACAACCTCTGATGTGTGAAATGTGTTGTAAATATGCACTACCTGATGATGATGATGGCGATGACATCACCGATGGCGTAGGAGCGTGATAAGATGGCGGCGCACCTGGAAATTCAGCTGCAGGAGCGGAAAATAAAGAAAAGGCAGCAAGAGAAGTACGAGAGTAAAAGCGCGGCGGTGCGGGTCTTTGAAGGCCAGGAGTGGAACAGCTGCAACGAGAAGCGGCTGGAGGCGGAGATACAGGTGCGAGCGTCACTTCCTAAGTTTGCTTGTTGAGTTCATAGCAAAACTCACCTGATTACGTTGTTTCGCGCCCCAGCAGAAGCTCCAGCAGAGGCTGAAGGACGAGGAAAGGGATCACAGAGAAATGGAGATCTTTCTTAAAAACCAGCAGACTGTAAGTGCTCCAAGAATCTTCATTATAGTCTTCCTGGATTCTGATTGGTCAGAAGGTGTTGATTAATTTCCTCAGCCACGAAACACTGTTTTTATTCCTAACTTAAATCTCACCTTGAATCTCTGCCGTATTCATTTATAGTCATTTTCTAGACCCTGAAAAAAATACGCCGATTTGGCGCATCGACAAGCTGCGTGACTATCAACCCGGAGACCGCAAGTTCGAATCCAGGTTGATGCCGCAGCCATCCGTGACCGGGAATTCATGGGAGATAATTGGCCGAGCTCTCATGGGTGGGAGGGATGACGTACACTCGCTCCCCTGTCACTCACAAGCGATCCCCAGCCCATCCATGGGCGTCTGTGACCTCATAGAAAAGGGGTGGATAGCGCTTTCCCTCTGTGTGTTAGTCCGCCTCCAAATACGCAGCAGTTCATAAAGAGGCGGGTGGCAGCGTCGCACGGCACGGAGGGGAGGGGGGGTGCATCCTTACGTAATATTTGATAGGATGGCAACACTCGACAGGTGGGAATTGGATCCGACTAAAATTAGGGGAGAATAAAAAACAAAAACATGGAAATAAATATAAAAGAACAACACTGTAAACATATTCCGGATTATGGAGATTTTTCTGGGTCAGAAATTTAGTTCATTATCTTTAAGTAAAAGGAAGCGTGGAACAGAGTCAGGAGGACAATCAGAATCCCATCAATAATAAAAAATAATATTCGTTATGAAAGAGTTTATGTTTTCACGCAATAATTAATAATAATCTTCCTGGTGGTACAGATTGCATACTGTCACTTTAAAATTTTTATTATTATTATTATTACACCAGAGAGACTGAATAATGTCATTCAAATAAACTCTCGAATAAAATTTCATGCTAAACATTACTAAATATATTTTGTAAATGTACAATTTAAAAATTTGTTATTGTATTTATTTAGTCTTTTTAATGTGAGTTTATTATTTATATTTTAGATTATTAAATTAGTTCTAAAATATTTTAGATAATTGACTAGTTTTACTTCTTATTTACTTCACTGCACATTACTGCCACCTTCTGGAGCTGGTGCGTCACTACAGTCTCATCTTCATCTTCAAAGTGGTGTAGCACCAATTCTAAGAAAATAAAATTTAAATGAAAACCAAGGCTGTTTTTAACCATAAATTCTATTTCATTTGTTAGTTTTTCTGTTTATTAATGTTATGTGAATTAAATTCACTTTACTTATAATTTGTTAGTGAACATGTTTTTTTTCAGTGCTGGTTTTAGTTTTCATGATGACTATATTACCGTGTAACTCGGTGTTAATACCCTGCGCTCCTGGCTTTGCCCTCAAGAGTCTAATGGAAAACCTGGATTACTGGATGGAACACTATGATAACGACATGGATGACAAAGAGAAAAACATCACCGCTGTAAAGACCAGCATTTCCAACAAGAAGGAACAGTTACAGGATCTGGCTAATAAAGTTAGTGTGGGTTATTATTCATCATCTACGAGTTCCGTAGAGAAGCGCAGCACGAGTCCCAGCTCCTTATTGTTCTCTTTTCCAGTACAAAGACACCGAGCAGGTGATCATCGAGGACCGATTAGAGAAGGAGAACCTGCGTAAACAGCTGCAGAAAGAACAGCTGCAGTGGGAAGCGGCGATAAAGGTGAACGCTAGTTTGATGTTTATAAACTGTAAAGAGCACGGAAGGTCACATGAAGGGTTCAGGGGTTTGGGTTTATATATTAGGGTCCTTGGTGAAGGAGTGCGCACGACACTCCCACAGCGCACACCTTTTCTTTCCTTTCCTTTAGGATGTGCGATAGAATTCTGAAAAAGGCGCCAGAAGAAATCCTGAATTTAATCTGTACTAACGTCACTTTTCTGCAGATTCAGTCATGGTGGAGAGGAACGGTAATCCGAAAAGGTCCCTTTAAAAAGCCGAAAAAACCCAAGCCGAAAAAGGGAGGTGAAAAAGGGAAGAAGAAATAAGTGAATGATGAAGAAAAAAGAAAACCAGACGTGTGGCAAAAATGGGAACTTTATTAATTCATTTACAATAAATCCAAATGTTCAGAAAATACTTTTAATATTTTACTAATTTTATAACATTACAGTGAAAGCTTTAATGGGACAATAATCGCAAGAAATGTTAAAAAAAAAGAAAAAAAAAAAGAAAAAAAAAGTCCATGCTGTCTGACTGAAGTGTGTAGTGCATCCTTGTGTGTGTGTGTGTGTGTGTGTGTGGTCAGCGATACATACTTGTAAACGTATGGAATGTATTAATTTACTGTACAGACACGCAGGTGAAAACCCTGCACAGGGTCAACATCATTTCTGCTGCGGGGGAAAAAACCCGAGGTCAAAATAAAAGGAATAAAAAAAAAAAAAAAGCAAAACCAAATAATACAAAAACATCTATAATATATTTATTTTTAACTTCCCCTTTAAAACACCAGGGTCTAAAAAAATACAAGTTAAAAAAATTTACAATAAGGTTTGTATGTATATTAATTTTTTAATTTTATTTTTTTATAAATGTAATTTTTTTTTTATATTTCTTTATGAAGAATTCTGGGCAAGCTTTAGTGCACTGACCTTTACTCCTACCTTCTTCACCACCACCACAGCGCCTCGTCTCGTAACGAGCCGCATCACCATCATCGCACGCGTTCTCTCTGTTAACATTCCTCAGAATCAACGCACCAAACACCCCAGAGACCCACCAAGGTGCAATGCTGTATCAGCGTTTTCATGTTCACTCAGCAGCGAAGACGACGGCCTTCGAGAAATTTACAAATATATAAATCCGTTTCCATAAAGTAGAAAAGAAAAACAAAAAACACCTTTTCTGGCAGCAGGAATCTGCAGTAAGTCTGACTTTCATCTAATAAATCGGTTTTATTTTCAAAATCTTTATTGTAACCTTAAAATTCGAAATTCTGACATTTAACAAGTCTTGGTTTCAATCTAATAAAAAATAAAATAAAATCTAATAAATATCAGTTTTAAACCTTTAAACCTAAAAATCCTTCAACTTCTAGGTTCATAATTCTGACTTTTAATCTGATAACTCGGTTTTAATCTCAAAAGTCCACCCTCGACACCTTAACTTTAAATCGGAACATCGAGTTTTAGTGTCATAAGTCTGACTTTGAATCTAAAATTATTAATAGTTTAAAAAAGATAAAATATTTACACTCAAACCTGAGTTCAACATTGTCTTTTAAATTACTATTGTTCTAACTTTTAATCTCAAAATTAAATTTTAAAGTAAAATGTCTGAGAATTAATAAAAAATTCTGATGTTTAATAACATTATTTACCTCAAACATCTTAAGTCTAAAATCTCGACTTTTCAGAACTACGACACAATTCGCAGATCTTTTCTTTATTCATCTAAAAACTGGATTCTGACATTTTGAATGAATGTATAAAAATTCTAACATTGTAAGTAAAATCATATAGAATATTCAATAATTATATAGAATTTAGGATAAATATGTACTAAATAGAAAGGACAGATCATTAATACAGATCAGAATTTTAATATACGTCAGAAAATATTGAGAAAAGTCAGAATAATTAAAAGTCGACAAAAATTTAACATAAGAATTCCGAGAGAAGTTAGAATTATATTAAATTCTATTTAATTTAAAATTTAAATTGCAACAAAATGCTAAAAAAAAGTAGGAACAGAAAATTATAAATTTACCATTTAAAAAAAGAATTGAAACTTTACGACCAGTCACATCATCTGATAGAATTTTGACAAAAGTAAAAAAAAAAAAAAAAAAAAAAAAAGATTTTGATATACTGCTACCAAAAACAAAAACCAGAAAGTGATTTGTTTTCTTTTCTATTTGTGGAAACAGGCTTTCATAAAGATAATCAATAAAAAAAACCTACAAACACAAATGTACAGCTTCCGATCACAGAATCACAGACGGATAAGCAAGCCATGCAGTGGTGACTACAACCGTAGTGTCCATCACCGTGTGTGTTAAGTGTGCGTGTCTCTATTCTAGCCCCGCCCCTTTCTTAACTTCCTCTTCCCCCTCGTTATATGTAGTAACTCGTTCATGCATCTGTTACACTAAAAAAAGAGCAAGAAACTAACACTCGCGTCTCCTGCAAACCCCCTTCGTCAACATTTCACTTTTAAAACATTCACATCTCACGTGAAGGGGACCCCCCCCCCTCCCCTCTCTCTGATTGATGAGAAAACTGGTCAGGTACGAATTCTGATGGGAATCAAACGCATCATATATCAGAGAAAGCAACACTTTTCAAATAGGAATTTTAGTGTCACAATTTATTAAAAATCTAAAACTAATTTTATATTTAACTCATCAAAATATCATGGATTTATTTCCTCCCCTGAATTTTCCCACATGATGTGAACGCTTCAGTTAAATCTGATCTAGAAACAAGGCAGTGCGTCTTAACAACAACAACAAAAAAGTGTTTACATTTTTATCTAGTCCCCTAAAAGTTCACAAATAGTGCCTTGCTTTATTGTAATAAACTATTAATTATACATTATATAAACCATAATAAAAATATTTATATATTTAGGAAAGCGGGTGTTCATGGTCTTTGGGAAACAGCGTCACCCTGTGGCTACATACGTACATTTCTGATCAATTCCTGTGCAACGTTCACCTTCGATAAAACGAGGTCGGGCTTTCAGCATCGCTCAACGAGTGAGTTAGTGTGATTTAGGAAAAAAAACGATAAATCTTTTGATCCAACATGTGAAACATGGACAACCGTCCTCATGATTAATAAGATCTGACATCCTAGAGTCAGCTGTGATATAATAATAATAATAATAATAATAATAATAATAATCACGACAACGGGTGCAAACAACGTGACAGAAGAAAAAATAAAGGAGAATCGCCATTGACTGAATTCTGTTTCTTTTATGTCATGATGGATGATCAGCATCTTCTCTCCTCTTTTACGCGCGACAGTCGCTCACCTCTTCCTTTCGTTGCGCCGTGTGAGGTGGAACGAGTGAGCCCGTGTCTGAGGATGGACAGTTTTCGGTTCAGGAGCCGTGCGCAGTCTCAGTCTCTCTCTTTAACCCATAATAAGCGCCGGAGAGGGCAAATTGTGTAGTGTGGTCCCACGCATGCCCCGCCCACCAGTGACTGGTAATCCTACATGGAGAGGGCGGAGCTGGAGCTTGGTGATGTAACATTTTTCGGAGGTGCCAGTTCTAGTAGGGCGCGAACTGTCCCTGCAACCTGCTCCAAGCCTTTCTTTTCCAGAATGTGGAGCGGGAGACAGAGCTGACTCTGAGGGACACGAGGCACACACACACACACACACACAGAGAGAGAGAGAGAGAGGGAGAAAGAGAGACAGAGGGGGAGAGAGGGAGAGAGAGAGAGAGAGAGAGAGAGAGAGAGAGGGAGAGAGAGAGAGAGAGAGAGAGAGAGAGAGAGAG
>JAOUQZ010000035.1:37384797-37401576 GCA_028564935.1 Neosilurus hyrtlii
CGCCCAGAGTCGGCTGAGATGGGCGCCAGCCTCCCCGCGACCCTAATTAGGAATAAGTGGTTTAGAAAATGAATGAATAATTCCTTAACCCTTTAGAGTCCGGGCTATAATTGGTCGTTTTTGACTGCTTTTAATTTTACTTTTATTTTTTCACCTTAAAAAACTGTTTACTTTGCCTTTGTTGGTGTAATTTTTTTCGGCACAACCTGTGTGACCTTACAGTTACTTTTTATTTTGACATACTGTATTATCACATTAGACCTAAAATAAAGCAAAAAACCCACAAAATCCAAGCAGAAAAAAAGTATTTTTTTTACTGTGAAAAACACAAGCATGTTTAACGAACCATTTTTATAACTTAGAATTTAAATCGAAAATGTATATCAAAAAAAAATAATGTACAAATGTAGCACTGACATTTCCAGGGAGTGTTACTCCTCCTGTTGTCCACTTGATGGAAGCGTTTATCTCCAGAATTACTTGGGTTATTTTGCTACCATCACGCCGTGTAAACTGCCATCGCAGGAAGTTAAATTAAAAGTATTAAATTATTAATCATATCTCTGAATTTTCTTGGCCTAAAAACTAGTATACAGTTTGGCGACTGCACTTCTGACAAGTTGAAACTGAGACACGTGATTTGGACGTACCAGCACGTCCATCGACCCCTAAGGGTAAATTAGTGTAAAAACTGATTGTTTCAATCGCATTTCTTTCGAAATCAAAGAATTTCATCAACCTCCTTTCAATCTTGATTTTTATTTTTATTCATAATGTCATTTGCATAATGTTTATTTTTATGTGCAAGTCGTATACAGCAGGGTAAGGTGAGACCATGGCTACACGTTTTTCCTATTTTTTTTTTGCCTGCACCCATGAATAAACGGGGACTAACTGCAGGTGTGTATGTACGTGTATGAATAATGAGCACGGAGGTGGATGTACACCCGACGAGCTCCAGTATCCTTGCTAGTTATTAGTGAAGGTATATATCATGTTGGAGAAATAGGTTAACTAATAAAGTTAAAAAACAAACATTAGATAAAAACAGTTCTTGATCGAGAACAGACATTTATGTTACCGTTTCCTTGTGCTGGCTTTTATTAATCGATCATCCAAAAAGCTTTTGTGCTTTACAATCTGGTCACTCATTAGTTAATTACACTGAAGATCATCCTATGAATTTAAGGTAGGTGACGATTGTCTGGTTTTTAAGCGCAGATGATAAAAACACTTTTGTTTGCAGTGCAGTCAGTACACACTGTAAGGGTATAAGTGCTGTTTAGAAACATGGCACCAGGTGGCAGTAGAGAGCACACAACAAAGACATAAAAGACAGGTAGAACAGCGCAAAGCCAGCCAGCTGGGAAGGAGGCGATGGACGCATAGGGGGCGCTAATGAGAGCAAAGCGTCAATCAGTCTGTATAAACACAACGCTTTGCCCTCTAGCACCTCGCCGACTGAGCACAGGCATCCCTTCAACGGAGTTACAGAAAGGGGTGGGGATTTGGATCCATACAGTGGGTGAAGGTGGAGTTATATAAATATATGGGGCGGAGTTATGGAAGCATACAGTGGGTATAGTTATAGAGCATAGAGTGGTGGTGGTATAGAAATGTCCAGTGGGCGGAGTTATGGTAAAGAAGAGGGGGTGGAATTATAGATATATAAAAGGGGACGGCATTACGGAAGTATACGGAGGAATTACGTGTTTGTTACGAAAACGTCCGGGGTGAAGTTCAAGTATGCAAAAAAATTAAAAATATGTATAATTAAAATGAATTCAAAATGTAAAATTAGCAATGAAAAGAAGTGAAAAGTAAAGGAATGTTTAGGAGATGAAAAGGGGGAAGAAAAAGAAAGCGTTAGTGATTTTAGCGACATTTAGCACTGCAGAGTTAAAGCCTGAAAAGATGAACAGGTTTATAAGAAAAGTTAATCAAGATTTAATATTAAAATTAGTTTAAAAAAAATAAAAATACATCTTAAAAACAGTGAAACTGTAGCTCCGAAAGAACATTTTTATACATTAGCCTTATTGTCAGTGAATGAAAAATAAAAATTTTTTCCATTGCATCTTTTAAAATCCATGGAGCAAGAATATTGTAGCATAGCTAGCTTTTAGCATCAAGTAAATCACAGCTACATGTGACAAAAATTATGAATTTTAGTAAATAAGCAAATAAACTAAACAAAATAAATACATTGCAGAACTTTATTTTTTAATCATAAAGTTTAGGAACAAATTAAATAAATAAACAAGATGCCTAAAACCCTTTCCTTCATGTTTGCTTGCTAGTTAGCCTTGTGGTTTAGCAACCCTGCTAACCACACACCGGTTTCAGGTTCGATAAGACGTCCCTTCAACACACTGCTCAGTTTGTGCTTTCACCTCCGGAACCCCAGCATTCTGCTGCTATTAACCCTTTTTTAAAGCTTACCTGAGGGACGCCGATTTTACGACATGCCTCCAAAAAGTTCTCTACGTTCCGTCGACATTTAGCCATCGTCAGTTTGGGCTGTAAGGAAATAATAAAAAAAAAAAAGTTCTGTAACGTATCAAAAAAAAAAATTTCATTAAAAATAAACAATAAAAAAATATCCCACAGAGGTACACATTGCGTTACTGACCACCGCAGGCGAGGGCACGTGGATGCTGGGTACTGAACGAGGCCGCACATGGTTGGCCAGATGGCACAGCACCACCCCGTCCGTCAGTGCCGCCCCCAGGTCGTTAGGCAACGAAACTTTCAGTCGTGACTCGATGTTCTACAGTCAGAAGAAACAAACAAATATTAATTTACTACTGAATGATGTAACATCTCTGACAGACTCGCATGGAGCACAAAATCTTAGAAACGTGTGTGTGTGTGTGGGGGGGGGGGGTGTTTGAGTGATGAAGGGGGTGTAGATTTGTTAGGATTTGTTAAATGATTTCTCAGGTTATAAGGTGAACCTTTCTGAGCTGCTCCACCAGTTCCGCTTCTTCTCCTGTGAGTCCCGGAGCTGGTGATGGCGTCGGAGTGACGTCCTCTGACTCCAGCCTCACGGTTCCTGATAATCCTACACACACACACACACACAGTGAGGGGGTGTGGTGGTGACATCAGAACATCATTGAGGTACAGACAGCTCAGGAGTGAGAAGGTGTTCGTGTTGAGGTGAATGACGTACCTCGTTTCTTATCCTCTCTCTGACTGAGGCGGTACAGGAAGCTCTCGGGGCGTGGCACGGCTCCACGGCAGGAGGTTGTGGTGGCAGGGCCGGGGTAAGACGGGGACTGAAGGGCTGTGTGAGATGGAGTGAGCGGTGAGTGTGGTGAACACCGAGGAAAGAGAGAGAGAGAGAGAGAGAGAGAGAGAGAGGGAGAGAGAGAGAGAATAACATTTATAAAGTCTTACCGGTGGAGGACAGCGAGGAACGATCTTCTCCATGCTGTGAAAAAAAGGAGGGATGGTTAATAATATCATATGATAACTTCACACAGAAATGTCCATCATATTTTACACACTTTAATTTCATTCCGTTTTCAAAAAATAATTAAAACAAATTCTTTTTTTAAATTAAACATTTATGATGTTATAAGTCATAATATAAACTTATACACAATCCTGATCTTAGTGTATCATGACATTGTCTTTGTTTTCATTATCTTATCGCCCAGCCCCTCATGCCCTTATAAGGAAAAGATTAAAAAAATTAAGCATTGAGCAGGGAGTGAAAGAAAGAAAGAAAAATCAAATGCTGAAATAAAAGTAGAAGTCAAGAACACAGACACAAAAGAAGGAAAAGTTTATTAACCATTTAATAACTGTCAAACATGAACTACATTACCCACAACTACCTGCTGGGAATGCTACAGTGGGATTTAGCTTTAGTTTGCTTCATCAAAAAAAAAAATAAATAAAAACAAGTAAATATATAAAATCCTATGAAAGTATAAAATGGAGTTTGAAACATCTTGACATTCTGACAGCTCCAGGATAAACATCTGTGTGTGTGTGTGTGTGTGTGTGTGTGTGTGTGTGTGTGTTAGGTTTTTCACCTGCTTGTGAGGACTCGGCCTCTTCTTTATAGTGTTGGTGTTTATGTCTATTTCAAACGCCATTAAGGGTTCAGACTCACTCTGATACAGATGCAAGTACAGAGACAGGCAGAGAGAGCGAGGGAGAGAGAGAGACAAGCAGACAGACAGAGAATGAGAGAGAGAGAGAGAGAGAGAGAGAGAGAGAGAGAGAGAGAGAGAGAAGCAGCACAGCAGGAAGGAAAGCTTTAATGCAGGAAGCAGGAAAAATAAAATCAAGGCTAGGAGCGGGTTAGCGTGGATAAAACCCTGATCACCACCATGACACACAAGGAATATAAAATGCTCAGGGGGTTAAAATTTTAATATAAAGTGCAGTTAGTAAACACTATAAAAGAAGCAAGAATACCACAAAAGGGTTAAATTAAAGTAAGAGAAGCTTAAATAAATATATTACGTCTGTAAAGTAAAAGAAACATATTTTCTAAATGAATAATACGACTTAAAGCACCACTACACACCACATTCTGACTTATTTATTTATTTGTTTTTATTATGCGCCGACTGTAATGAAGCGTAATGGATGGGGTAGCACCAGTGCTCACCAGTACCAGTGTGTTAGTAGTTATTTCACTGTACTGACACTCAAATACCCTAAAACTTTAGCATTAACTATTAAGGAACGTCGCAAAAATATTTTATTTATCCCCGTTTATGGTTCCCTGTTTGAAATATTGATCATAAACATGATAAATACACGAGTTAACTTGGACTGAGTGGATTTAAGAGTGGACTGTCCTTACCTGTAACGATCAACATGGAAAGATTCACTCGATTCACGATTCGATTCAGTTCATGACTTGCTTTGACTCGTGATTCATTTTATTTAAAAGTTCGATTTATTATTCAGTGCTACATTGAGTTAAGCATGTGAGTATATATATATATTATTAGGAAAAAAAGAAAAGTAACAGGAATAAGAAAAACTTAGGCTCTTACCATTAACAGGGCGGAGTCATCCGTGTGAGTAGAACGTCTGGAAGGGTACAGGTTCTAGAGTTCGGAGTGAGAAATGTGGTGTTATTTGAGGGAAACATGTAAAACGGAGAGAAAAACGCAAAGTTAATCGTCAAGCCGCCTCACCTCGCTGTCTGTAGGGCTGAGTTTAGGCGGACTCTGGGCTGACTTCTGCTGCGAAAAGGCAATGAAAGCGTGTTTATCATGCTGCGTATGAGCAAACGCGATTATTAATTAATCACACAAGCCTTTACACACGACGGAGGTGTTTACGAAAACATGATTCATTTGGATAAAATGTATCTTAATAAATATATTTTACAAAAACACGTCTTGAATAAACGTATCTTATGCCACGTTCCCGAGTTTTTCAGAAATTATGTGAAATATTGATAAACATGCATCCAGTAGGCAGAACTATTCGGTAAAACGCCTTTTCACCACTTCCTGTTAATCAGAACAAAAGTAATGGCACCCCATTAAAAGAGGGAGGTTTAGTGCTGAATTTTTTCACCCGGAAGGCGCTCTCTTACCGTCTTTCACCGCTTAGTCGCCATTTGGTTATTTTAAGCTTTCTGTCAGCTTTACCTTTTATGGAGGTTTGTGGGTGTGGCCAGTTATAAACCAGCTGTACTAAGACATGGCTGATTTGGCGGCGTGAACACAAAACTTTTACTTAAATTTGTCCACAAAAATATTCTACAAACATGTTCCTGAAGTTACTCTAAGCACAAAGTCTGAGGCGGGATGACATACAAGTGCGGTTTGTGATATCACCAAAAAACCCCACACAGCTCCTGACCAATCCTGCTCTACATACAACGAATAACAGACAACAGCAACACTGCACAAATCTAACTCACTAACAAGGCCATTATTATTTATAAATAACCCGGATGTTGCCATGGTAACCAAGGATAGCTTGATAGCTACAGGAGGTCTGGTTGTGGTTAACTAAATCTGGGAGGTCGGTTTGTGACGACCGTGAGTTAGCTTACCTGCAGTTAACAAAGCAGCTAGCTATTAGCTAACGTTAATCATATGAATGCGGAATAAGTTTATCGATGTTTACTGGTTTGTAGAGCCGTATTAGATTTTTTTTTACCTTGACGTAACTTCGCACAGGTTCTCTCTGTACGCCTCGTGCTCTCTGCCTCTCTTCTTCGTACCTCTGAGCAGCGAATTGAGCCTCCCGCCGCATGCGTTCCACACCGGTGCTTAATCCCACTCGCTAACACACACACACACGCACAGTCGGATCATGCATGCAGACAGTTTGTATTGTATGTACATTATTACAATTACAAACAAAACAAAACTGAGAAAGTCTGGACATGAACCTGGCTGTGAGACGGAGAGGACAACATGCCACCTGTATCTGATACAGTCCTAAAAAAAAAAATTATAATAAATAAAAATAAATAAATTATTTCTTGTTAAATAACAACATAACAAAAGAATAACAACATTCTTGTGTTATGGCTGTCATGGCAACAAGTGTGTGCGTGTGTGTACCGGTTGTGTAAAGAGCCATGGCGTCTCGTCTCGTCATTCCTTGCGTCTCTGGAGGAGCCTGCTTTCACCGGTGAGCCCTGGAAATAATGAAAATAATAATAATTACAAAAACAAGGTAATTACTTCATTAACTTACATAAATAAAACAGTAAATGTGTTTATATGACCACCTCGCGGGTGATTCGTCTCTCTATGTAGGCCATAAACTGAGAACTGAGGCTGACCGGTTCCCGTCCCTGGCTCCGCCCATCCTCCTCCTCTTCCTCGCCTGCGCAGCTGTCAATAAAGTCAATCTGGTCGAGCTCTGCCTCCACTAAAGTGAAATAAAAACATTTTAAAATTTAGCTCACAGAATTAGAAACAACAGTTTTTTTTTCTTCTAATAATAATAACAATAATAATAATAATAATATGTATAAAGCCCATCTCACATATTCCATTAGCGAGTAACGATCCCGTCTTGTGCTCGTCCCGCTCTCGGTCTCGTCGATGCCGCTGCTCTCGGGTTAATTCGGCGACTCTTAACGGCAGGTCTGACAGCTCATCCGAGGGCTGTGAAAAGAAACAAGAAAATATAAAAATAAAATAATAATTATAAAAGAATATTTTTTTTCTCAGCCTGTTTTATTTTTTTTTTAAACAAAAAAATGTTTATTAATAATTGTGCCCCACCACAGCAAAGTGGGTATTAAGTCAGAAATGACTAATTTGGAATTATTGGTTCCATTGTGTAGGTGATACCCAAAACTTTAATATGAGACCAAAATTTTAAATATAATTGTCTAATTTTGTAGAAAAGAACCAAAACATCCTGGGAATTTTCAGCCTTTTAAGCAACTTTGGGGGGAAAAAAAAGTTCAAAGTTCAACAGAGTATTTAATCACTTCTGACTTAATACCCACCTTCCTGTGAGGGTCACATGTCTTAATTTCAATGACATTATATCCATCACATGATGATTGCACATCCAAACTTAAAAATTGTCCTTAATTATTAAAAATAAATAAATAAATAAAAAGATTTTTGAAATGAAAATATTAAAGTGTCTCACTTCATTGCCTGACCAGCGCTTGTCTCCGCTGTCCACGCTGTTAAACCCTGAGTCCAGAGCACCGTAAGGCCGGCCAGGATAAAGTTCCTCCACACTAACACACACACACAAACACACACAGGCCCATCTGTACAGCTTATTTCCGACAAAGTCTTGACATGAGACACATTCTTGTTGCCTTGAGTACTGTGATACGAAACACTTTTGCTTCCCTGAGGCGTATCGCGTTACTTCTGTTCAATATTCACTATGAGCTCAACCTCATCTTTCACAATAGATATCAGTAACAGGCGCATTATGATACAGAGGATCAGGTTTGTTGTTTTAGCCAATCAGAAAGAAGTGTTGCACTTCCAGGTGTCACCCTGTAAAAAAAATAAATAGAAAAACAGTACAGGGTACATCACCCATAAGGACTCTGGGCCTAAACGTAATGTAGGCGTGTAAACCAGCCACTCTCAACCAGTGGGCCATTAGGGGGCGCAGAGGCAGTGATGATCTACTGCCATATGGTTTTCTTATTTTTTACTAAATTTACAAAGTTTGATATTTTTGTATCTCAATGTTCTTATAAATTAACTATAAATTAAAAAATACACCCATTCAAAATCTCAGTGACGACTTCGTTACCGCTTACAGTCCCATCACACAGATTTACATATCAGCGTTCTATTCCCTTTTTTTGTCATTTTGTGTTCGTTCTTTCATGTGGTTGAACGTTTCTTAGAATTTTTAACAATCACTGATGGGCCTTAAATGACAAAAGTCTGAGAACCATTGCTGTAAACCACCCGCCGTACATTCAGTACGAGCTCAATGGTTTAAAGGCTAAAGTTATTCAGGAGCGCGGAGTGTGTTGTGCTGGAACTGGCATAGAATAACATTAAAAAAAAAAAAAAAAAAAAAAACCCAAAAACAATCTTAGATGGGGCGTGTGCATGTTTACGCCCCTCCCTGGTGGGTGGTGGTTGTGTGATAGGGAGGCAATACTTGAAGGGCGGGAATTGGATACGACTAAAATTAGGGAAGATAACGGGGGGAAAAATACAAAAAAAAAATTTACACATTACATAAATATATAAAGCTTATTAATGTTGGTACAACACCGTGTCTGGATACCGCAGTGGGTTTATATGTTTTCTGTTTCCTTTGTCTTGTGTAACCTGTATCCGGATCGTATCGCAGCTTCAGCTGTTCCATCTCCTCAGCACAAAATTCCTCGCCGTTCTGTTCTGCGGTTCACCTTCATGCTACCACTTTTTTTTTTTCCGTTTTAAATCTCCTGCATCATCAGCAGCAGAATCTCGTTTATCTCACGGGGATGCATGCCAGGACACGACTTGTTACATAACACCCAGCTAGCATAACTAACTGAGTGTATGAAGACACCCCGACACACACACACGCACACACACACACACGCACACACACACGCACACACGCACCTCAAATTCCTACTGCTTTTTCAGGCAGTCAGACAGAAAACAGTCTACGTAACACACTTTATTTACAGATCCCCCTGCACTTACTTTACTGTGTGCGTTCACGGGTGAAACAATAAAAAATAAAATAAGAATCTCACCAGGAACCAAAACCCGGTCTTCTGTCATAATCGGAGAGATCTGGAGCTATTTTACACGCCTCGATGTTCAAATACTTAAATATGTGGATCTTCCCCTTGATGCAGATCTGTAATCACAGACACACACACACACACACACACACACACACACACACACACACACACACACACACACACACACAGAGAAGAACGTATAGCCCATATAAAGGTATTTACTCACCTATTGAACAATTACATGTATTTTTAAGCAGCATTTCACTTTCTCAGACTTACATATAATTCTCTACTTATATATTTATTGATAAACCATTTAATTTAAATACTAATTATAGATACTTATCTAACTCTCTACACTTATTTACTTAGATCTTCACCTGTATGCTTATTTACATGTATATGCATATTCACATAGCAATATATGTAAATACTTGCCTGGGTGCTTATTTACATGCATGTTTACAAACTTATTTACATAATTATTTACCCATTAGTTTGCTTAAGACACTGAACTGGTTTTAAAAGAATTGCAATCTCATGGTTTAAGCACAAACCTGGAAGAAAGGTCACAATTTCAGCGTCCCAAAGCAAAACAAACGTGTTTTTACACAGATTAAATAAATAACACGAGGTTCACAGCGATTTCACAGCGAACCAAATACTTTCTAAATGTTCAGATTGTTTTTTTATTTTGATTCATTTATTTATATTTTTAACAGCATCAACTTTTATATTTCGGTCTACTGCGAACACCAGAGATCAAACACAATGAGTGCTGTCTCACAGTTGCGAACGATGAGCTGACAGTTCTCCCTCCCGAACGGTAATATAAATAAAACCGTGTAACTGTGTAATTTATTTAAATGAACCTTTTCTGTTTTAAATGATGAGTTTATTCTTTCACTATGCATCAAAGCAAATAAACATGGGTAAGAAATGAAGCCTGTGCCCTTAGCATGGCAAAACACACTCAGGCTGACTCTCAGACAGTGCTTGACAAGTTGCACTCGTGAAGGCGCACGCACCATTATTACACGCCTTACAAAACTGAAGGTTAAAGGCTATGGGGCGCATGATTCAAGCCTATAATAGATGCTATCCCTTTATTAGATTGGTTGCCATATCCAGTGGGTGCAGGGATTCCAGACCTCCAGGACGATGCAGGGTGCTGGGGCCAGTTATAACAGGGGTTTTACTGGATCTCGGGGCGGAAGACTTCCCCAATCGCACTTCTCACTTTTCCAGTGCTTTCAGTCTGTACTCGCCTCGCTACGGCCTCCCACACAGAAGAGTTACTTTGCCCAGATGACACGGCTGGCAGTGTGAGGGCATGACATCACTACTGATTTGCTTGTCTAGTGGGTTACTACAATAACAAAAACAAATGCTTTTCTTGGCTTTGGGAAACTGAAATAGTGATCCCAAATCATATGCTTTCTTTAAAATAAAAAATAAACAATTATTTATATTGTGACAGTAAGAACCTACGGCATATAAACCCTGTAGAGCTGTGTGTACTGTGTGTGTGTGTGACCTGCGCGGGTGGGCTCTGGAGGGGGTTGTTGTCCAAAACGATGCTCTGCAGGTGTCGGAGGTTGCGATAACACACCGGGATGGACGTCACCTTGTTGCAGGAGAAATCCAAGCGCACCAGAGGAAGCTCCGCCAGTTCTACATTCAGAAAAAGAATATTTTATAAGTTCTAACAGCTGATGGGCAGAAACACGAACGTCACTGCTCAGGCATCGCTGGAGGAACGTGAGAGGAGAAGAATTTAAAATACCGACAAGGCAAAGAGACGGAAAAAATGCAAAGCAGGTACTTTTCTGCCGTCAGCAAGTCAGCTGACATCATAAACGTGTAACCAGCTGTAAAAATAATCAATTTATTCTTCATAACAAATACCATCAAGTTCACATACGAATGAAAATTATTAGAATAAGAAAAATTATAATGTTTTCAAACTGCAAAGGAAGCTTTCAAAAATGACCCTGAACCTATAGAGATGAACTCGATTAATATTCAATTAAAAACCTCATAAATATTTAAACAAGTAAATACTCGAAAGAACAAGATTTATTTTAGAATCAAAATCAATGACTTTAATTGTTTTTAAATTCAAGAAATTACTGAAGCTATTAAAAAAATTATACTTAAATAATTAAAATTCTGAAAATACTTTGGTATAAATAGTTAAATAACTGCCTTATTTAATAACAGATCCAAAAATCTAAATCTTATTCTTTCATTCAAACTTTTTTCAAATATTTGAATAAAATATTAAATGTTTTATAAATGTTAGTTTTTTTTTTATAAATTTTATAATGCGACAATTACAATATGAAACAAAAATATTAAGTCATAAAAAAATTTTCAATTATAACATTCCACTTGAATAAATTGAATAAACTGATAAATTAATAAAAATAACTAATATTTGTACCGTTGTTTCTCTACACACCTGAAAATGATGCATCGTTTTCATTATTTATTTATTTGTTTTCTTCTGTCATGGTTTTTAAAACATGCTGTAACTGAACCGTGCTCACGGCGTTCCTCCAGGACTGATATAACCAAGGGTGCTGATTGAGTGTGTGTGTGTGTGTGTGTGTGTGTGTGTGTGTGTGTGTGTGTGTTTGAGTGATGTGCGAGCTCTAACCCTGAGGTAGGCGAACCAGGTGGTTTCTGCGAATGTTCAGGTCTCGGAGAGCTTCGAGCTGACCCACCTGCGCAGGTAACGTCTGAATCTCATTACAGCTCACGTCCTGGAGGCACAAAGACGCAGAGTGGTCACAGAGTGTGTGTGTGTGTGTGTGTGTGTGTGTGTGTGTGTGTGTGTGTGTTTGAGAAAGAGGGAAAGGGAGAGAGATGATGGACTTGGGTGTTACGTGCATCAAGTGGCTGTGGTTTTGGGGTCATGTGACTACGCACCAGTTCAGTCAGCTGTCGAAGCTGTCCCAGCTCTTCGGGCAGGGACACGAGTTTGTTGTTGCAGGCGATGAGGACTTTGAGTGGCAGACTGCACAGGTGAGCAGGAAGAGTCGACACCTGGTTACGACTGAGGAGCCGAAAACACACCGCAGTGAAAACTCACACAGCCGTAAAGACGGTAATGATCTTCCTGAGGTTACTCTGTGTGAGTGTGTGTGTGTGAGAGTGTGTTACCTGATGTTCAGGTAGGTGAGGGCCTGGAGATTGATCAGACTCTCAGGTAGAGAGCGCAGACAGTTCTGGTACAGGTTCAAGTTCTCCAATGATACAAACATACACACCTCCACCGGCAGCTCAGGAAGTCTGTTACGGGACAGATCTACACAAAATACAAATAAAATTAAAATCATTTAATTACACACACACATTTTTGGTATTTTTCTAAAACACACTTTATAGCGGAGCTCCACACTCATGCTTTTGTCACGTGACCACACAAACGTGCGTGCTGCCACCGTTGGCACTGAGTGCACCTGCACTTCGCAGCTTATTCTCTTACAGAAATAATCTGAAATTTAAGGCTGTAGACAATATACAACGATATAAACGATAATGAAAGATACATCTGTCTTTTGAGACTTTAGGAAACAATGGAAAGCTTTTTTACTTAAAGCAAATTAACTCCATTATACATTTTTATATCACCTCCTACAATTAATTAGACATTTATTAAAGATTAAAGTGGTAAAAACACTTCGATCAACTGTAAAACTGATTTAATTAAATTAATTAATTGGTTTTAATAAAATTTAATTAATTGGTTTATAATAAATTTTGTAAAAAGATTTTTAAAAATATACACATTTAGAAACTCATACAATGTTTAAAAAAAAGGAAAAAATTAAAAAAATTATTTTTCACCTCAAAACTGTGCCAAAAACTTTATTCAGGTTTTAAATCCTCCATTAAAAAAAAACAAACAAATAACTAAATAAAATTAATATATTTTTTGCCAGCAGACCCCTGCAGCTTCTTCCTGTGAACCAGAGAAAGAGATAAAAGACGGTGTTTTTTTTTTAATTTTTTTTTTTTGGAATACATTTTTGTGAGGACTTTCCTCAGCTGGAAACAGCATCAGGGTCGAGTTAGGCGTGTAACGTGTTTTCTCAGGATTTATGATCTCCTGATATTCCACCTCTTCTGTCTTCGTTCAGGTAAACGCTCTGATCACACATGAGCTGCAGATGTTTCGTTTCTTCTTCTACAGAATAATACACGATACGCATCCTCACGCTGCCAGGACATCCAGGGAGGCTTATTCCAGATTAGATCAGTTTACAGACCTGACACGCACTCAGAACAGCGCCGCAGTTTAACAACAAGAGAGCCAGAAACCGCAACAATGATCCGTTTGTTTGTTTTTTCCAATCCCAACACAGTACTATCAAAACACAGACTGGAAGCTCCGCCCCTTTCTGTCACCTCTCGTGGTGAAAGAAGCTGAAGTAATACACAGAACGTCATAACCGATCAGAAAAGAGGATCTGCACTTTTTTTTTTTTTTTATTTAAATGCTAAAACTACCTATGAGGAGATGTGTGGCCACGCCCTTTAATACAAGCACTGACTTATCATCTATACATCAACTAAAATTTTGAATTAATTAATTAAAAGGATGGGGAAATGTAAAAATCTATTTCAAAAATCCCCACATATTATTCATTAAAATAACATTTATTCTCCAACTTCAAATTGACAAAAATCACAAAAAAAGTATGTAAAAGACATAAAAGTAACACCGCGTTTTAGAAAAAGAACATCATACCATCAGTAAAATATGGTGGTGGTAGTGTGATGGTCTGGGGCTGTTTTGCTGCTTCAGGACCTGGAAGACGTAAAAGACTGGGTGCACGTTATCGCAAATGCTCGGTTGCAGTCGTTGGTGCTCAGGGTGGCTCAACCAGTTGTTAGGTTTAGGGGGCAATCACTTTATCACACAGGGCCATGTAGGCTTGAGTTTTTTTCTCCCTTAATAATAAAAACCTTCATTTAAAAACTGCATTTTGTGTTTACCCGTGATGCCGTTAACTAATATTTAAATGTATTTCACGACCTGAAACATTTAAGTTTGTTAAACATGCAAAAAAATAAGAAATCAGGAAGGGGGCAAACACTTTCCCACCACTGTGTAGGTATGAAGCACTGTGAGCTCTTTACACGACTTGTTTCTTTCTTTCTTCACTACAGGTTTATTTTTGTTTGTGGATTTTATGATGGCTTTTCCAGCCTGCGTGATTTTGTATTTATATCCGTGCAGCTGTGTGGAGATCCGGCAGGACAGGAAGTGCAGCTGGCTGCGCCGTCGTACCCGAGCCAGAGGACATCAGATCTGCTGCTGTTATTTCAAATCTAATCTTTTTTTGCTTTAAGAAACCAAACTTCATTCCTCGGGTTGTTTTTTTCGCTGATAAGCCGAGATGTGTCTCGTGTCTCTACATGTTCGCTACGGCGATGATCTCCAGGTGACTCCTGAAAACTTTACTTCTCTGATTCCATTCAGTTTTCTTCCCCATTTACATTCTTATGGGTGATTTAACACGTTGGATAACACACGGACAATCAATACTGATTTAAAAAAATAATAAAAGATTAAAAAAAGGGGTTTTATTGATTTAAAAATGATTTTAATGACGGTAGAAAGATTTTATTTCAATTTTAAAGTGATTTTACTATTTAAAAATAGTTTTACTTTAGTTTTTTTAACTGACTTCAAAATATTTTTTAAATGATTTTAAATATGCCTTATACTAACGCTGTGCTCCCGTACAACAGTCCATTACTTCTTTATAAAACTTCAGTGTGCATGACAAGCTTGAGACTGACCAATCAGAGTCGAGTATTCAGATGATATGTAAAATACGATCTGTTGAACACGCACAACACAATCCAGATTAAAAATCAATAAGTCAGGAGTTCAGTCTGAAGGTTTCGTCGGTATTTACGGGGAAAGTTCCTCGTATTCAGCGTTGGGTTTCCCGAGGAGTAATTGTGAGGTTTACGATTCCAACGTCGCTAGAATGAACAAAAGTATCGTAGACGGGGTTCAGCACCAGGGCTCGGATTTAAACCTGGAAAATGCGGACTGCAGAACGAATAAAAAGAGTTTTTCTCATAAGAACTCCAATACGATGAAAGCGACGTATTTCAAAAAAATTTAAAATTTAAATAGGTTAATTTTTCACGTTTAAGTCACATGGCATGACCGGTTGTTTTTACGAACACGGCGTGTTTCCCAAGCTTTAATCTCTTAATATCACTCAGTGACAACAACCACCACTATTCGAACTTATGTTAAGTTGTTTTCAATTTTTTTAAAAAATGATATCAGTTCTATAGGATTCTGGTCTGGCTCGGTCGTCCCAACACGCAGAGCTCTCCATTTCGAAGTACGCGCTCGGTACCACTGTTTCAGAAAAGAGGTGGAATGATGGTTCAACCGTCTCTGGTTCAGGAAAACACCTGTTTTAAATAATCAGTTAAACAGAATTTAAATCTACTTGAATAGAATTTGAATACGATTTGACCACATGCTGAGTCAACACGTTTAACCTCAGAGCTTCAGTGATGATCAGGAGTTAAAAAAAAAATACACAAAAATATCTTTATTATATAAAAAGTGAGTGATATTTTTACTCTCTGTGATGTGAGAGAACGGAGAGAGGACCGTCCTTCTTTCTTTATTTCCATCATTTTAAATGTTTGTACTTTTCCCCTGAATGCGACTCGATACCATTGAGCACTCGGAGGAGACATGGGCTCAGGACTGAAGAGAAAACAAACAAACAAACAAACAAACAAAAATAACAATGATGCCTTGTTTATGTGTGGAAAACAGAATCCAACACACACGCACGCGCACATGCGCCCTACAGCAGTCATGTGATATTCCGAGGACGGATTAAAAACACCGGTTGTTCATCATCGCTCTCGTCTCGGCGCTTGAACATAAAAATTCCCATCATGTGACTGGCAGCAGGTAACAAACACGGGGCTGCGTACACGCGGAACTTCTGCCCTTTATTCTCTGTTCCTCATTTCTCTCCGCTTCATTTCCCTCCGCCGTCCGTGATGACACTTTTACACCACGCCAATTTCCCCTTCTTTCATCGCATCTCGGCGCTAATTCTCCAGAACAGCCGCGCTGACAGCAGTGAAGCTCCGCATCACGGGTTTATACATAATTAACACACACGTTCTGATACGCTACCGTTTCCATAGCAACAGCTCATTCACCGTGGTGTGTACAGAAAACTTTCCACTAATGAGCTTTTCATTTGTGATCTTTTCCGTTTTCTTGACTTGGATTAATACTCGAGTGCGGCTGAATTCTCCACTCTGATTGGCCGGAGGGTGTGGAGTATTTCTCTATAACACGCAAAGGAAAATTCATTCCGTCTCGAACATGAATGTCGACCGTAATCTGGCGAGACTCAAAGTAAACTGACTTTATTTGAGCTGCTTAACAAAGTAGAACAGACTTTTAGATACGGTAACATTTATGGAAGGAGTCTCCAGTGTCAGGAAAGAGAGAGAGAGAGAGAGGGAGGGAGAGAGAGAGAGAGAGAGAGAGAGAGAGAGAGAGAGAGAGAGAGAGAGAGAGA
>JAOUQZ010000035.1:37401676-37413562 GCA_028564935.1 Neosilurus hyrtlii
AGAGAGAGAGAGAGAGAGAGAGAGAGAGAGAGAGAGAGAGAGAGAGAGAGAGAGAGAGAGAGAGAGAAAGTGCTCCGATTCGGTGGATGTCGCTGAATAATCCTTGAGATGTTCCCTTCAGCGACATCCTCCTCTCCTTCTGAGAATAATTGCTAATTTGCATACATTAGCTAACGCGAAAACATTCTAAATGAATAATGTTCACATTTTATTATTTCTGGACGTAAAGCGGTTCTGTACTAATTCTGATCTTGGTGTAAATGGTGCGATGGTGTAAAGACGAGTCCATACGGCTCACGTGAGAGGTGTGATAAACGTGACGTACAACATCCTGGAACTCCTGGATGTAAATAGACTGTAACGTCAAGTCTGGAATTTATTAAAAAGAAAAAAAAAAAGTGATATTTATTACTAAAAAAAGAGTTTCATTATATTTAAACTTTTTACGTTTGTTATATGTGATTACATTTTTACATTTATTTGAACCAGGATTTAATTTATAAAAAAAACAAACAAACAAACACTGATTTACTAATTAAAAATAAATAAAAATTGAGTTATATTAAAATTATTTTAATAAATGCACATAATTTATTTATTTATTATTTATTTTCCCCCAGGATTTTTAAAATAAAAGGTGTATAGTAAAAATATATTTATTTATTTGTTAAAAATGAATAATAATAAAACTTACAGGCATATATTTATTTAAGTTATTTTATTTCCACAATGATTTTATTTAATTAAAATAAATATTAAGGCGAGGTCAGCTTTTAATAAATAAATAAATGAGTAAATGAATGTTATTGTTACATTTAAGCATCACACCACCTGCTTCCTGTCCTTTAATAATAATTTTTTTAATATAATATCTTAAAAAGCCAGAATTATTTATCGTGACATGGACATGGCATCATCGCGTCGTCCCACTTTAATCAGCAGTGCACCAATACTTTCAAACCTCCAGCTCAACGGTTCAAGCGGCTTCAACTGGAAACAATCGCAGCGTCTCGCACAACTCAGGCTATAATTTACAAACCAAAACAAACGCGCTGCCGGACGAATCCAACTCTATTTTAAAGCACAGCTCGCCGCAGGATTTTCCACATTCCTTTAAACCTCGCGTGTTCCTCCGAGCGCCGTTCTTCTCTTCCGTGACAGCTGCAAGGCCACGTCCAATTTTCTGCAGCGCTGAGACACATGAGGGAGAAACATCCGGAACTTACGGTGTGGTTTTAAATGCTATGACTGGTACCAGACCTGGGAGATAGAGGCGTTATTATTATATCGATATCGTGATCAAATGCTTTTCTGAGATTTTATCAACACAAACTGACTGAAGCGAACTTTTTACTCTTAAACTGTAAAATGTTAAAATTTTTACTCAAATTTTATTTTCATTTTTTAGTGTAGGATGCTGAATAAAATTAATCTGTTTTTTATTTTATTCTTACCTTCGAGCCTGTATTCACTCAGTATATATCTAAAAAAAAATAACTTCTGACAATCGTGATACACTTTGATCGTATAAACCCAATCCTGACTTAAAATAAATTAACTTTACAAAATTCAGTCAGATCACAATCTCGCACAACAATCGGTAGATCCGTCCACGAGAAAACGGTGGTTAAAAAATTAGGGAAAAAAATATTTTCAACTTTCAAAACTCAAAAACCAAACAAATCCTCAAGCTAAATTAAAAACCTCAACATAAACCTTACTTTTAGAAAACTACAGCTATTTAAAACGGAACTAAAACAGGTAATAACTAAAAAATATAAATAAATAAATAAAATCAGCTCTGTCGAGTGTTTAGAAAAAAAATATTATTTTGTTATTACTGGACTATACAACTATAACTGGTTATACTGGACTATAACAAACAACAAACTTTAAAAAAATTATCTACCGGCAACAGGATGGAACGTAACATAAATCTCAACAACAAATCAAACCGTGCAATCTCACCTGTCAGCTTCTGCAGTTGTAGTGAATCTAACTCCATCCTGTATAGCCACGCCCACTTTTAAAGACGACCTAAAAAGCCAGTGGTCTAGTTCAGATTGTGCACTAAACTATATTTAATATTAAAACTATAGAATAAAAACGATCACGCAGCTCAAAGTTACTGTTAAAACGTTTGTTGTAACTGTTTACGACACGCTATCGCCACCTACTGGCCTGGAGTTCACACGGGAACCTTTTCCTAATCGTTTTGGCTTTTTCTTTGGGTGGAAATATTTTTGAAAACACTGTCCATGTGGACAGGAACCTGGGAGAACACGACATTTTCAGAAATATCTGTACACATGTGGGAATGGGCTTGAAGTGTGCTGTTTTTTTTCCAGGGATCTGAAACCGGAGAAGATTTTGTTGGGAAAGAATTGTGGGCGGAGCAAAAAATATTAAATCTTAAAACTTTTCTTCCATCTCTGCTTAGTTGTTTTGCTCCACCTTTGTTTTGGAAAACACCCACAAGTCCCGCCCACTCAGAAATGCATCACGCTGCAGAAACACGGTGGTGTACGAAGATAATAAACTTAAATATATAAGAATAAATAAGACATTTTTTGTTGGCATTTCATATTTCAACCTTATGTGAACACTGTGATAAAAACTGCTGACTCATCCTATACTCGCCCAGTACTTCCTGGAATACATGCCCCGCCCATAATCTGACTTCAAAGCTCCTGTCGAGTTTTTGTACATCGGACGCACGACAAACGATATTTCAAATACAAAGACATTTGGAACTTTAACTAAACAGAGCAACATCGCTCTTATGATGAAACGTTTGACACAAACACAATTTGAATAATTATGCTGTGGATTTCACATATTCATGATTATGTTAATGAGATCTAAGGTATTCACATTTACAAGCTAATCAGGTAGCGGCTAAAAAAATAAATAAATAAAAATAACCTGCTTCAACCCATTAACATGAACTTTAGTACCCTGATTTAAAAAGCTCTGGATTCCTGACACAAACCGAATCAGATTTCATCATCAGATTATCATCGAGTATAAAACGCACAGAGGGCCGACGTCATCATTGGCAAAATTTGATAAGTCTTAAAAGTTACAATATCCGTCTTTAATTATGGCCTTAAAGAAAATGAGGCTCAATTAACAAGACGAAGCAGAGCTGGTAAATTCATTAAAACACCGGGTTCGATTCCGACACGCTCTGTCTGTGTTTAAACACAGTAACGGAAAGTTAATGTGATTTTTAGAGGAAGCGCCTCGGGCTAATCGTGCAGGAACAAGCCCGTGTCTGTTTGGTTTCCCACAAAACTAGGTTTCTCTTTAAGATTTTAAAGCGAAGAGAAGTATCGGTATCAATCTGAGCTCCAGGTTCTGTACGCATTAAAAATGCTCCGGATGTTCCGTTTTTAATCTCAGCACGAAGTCACTAAACGATCCAGCGTTGTCTCATGGCACGATTAATAGATTCCTGATTCCTTTTTTTATGATTATTTTTATTTTGAAATATCTGTTTGTTCAAAAATACAAAACACTTTTAAGCAAAATTTTAACCGAAGCGCGTATCATGGCAACAACGACGTCATAAGAAATTTTTTTAAAAAGCAAAAGCAAAAGCTAGTATGAGCTATTCGCAGGGACACCGGTGATTTTTTCAAAATTACGAATTCAAGTAATGATGAAATTACTACACAATGCCGTTTTCGTGCATTTGTGTTGTTATCTGGTTTAAACTACAGCTACGAGCCTGAAAGGTTTGTAAACTTATTAATTACATCACAAGTTTCATTTGCATATTCACAGTGTGTGAAGTGAGAACAGCCAATCAGACTGCAGCGCCATTTTCTTTAATAATAGCAAGTTTTAGGAAATCAGGCCGGTATAACATTCTGATCAAAATCACGCAACCTTAAAACGAAATGAAAGCCAAGCCTTCCAGACTCTCTTCTCTTACTTACACTTTCGGAGTTACAATCAGCTGAAACGCTTTTTAACTGCATTAGCAAACTGTTTGAAAAGGTCGCCGTCTGCTCGACTCTCGCGAGTGCAAAATCATAAGAATGGGACGTGGATGCGTCCGTTCCGATAGGGCAAGATAACGGCAAAAATAACAGTATACCGATATGAAACTAACAAATTAGATATAAAGTAGTGCGCTTGTGAATGAAACGCAGCACATCGTACTACATTACATTTACATACGTCACACAGGCGTCTCCTCGTTTACGTGAACGCGTGGCGTTCACCTCAGCGCATTTAATGCACAAAACGTTACTGTTTCTTCTACGTCTGGCACGTCCCACTTTTTTCGCCGTATAACGCCACCCTCCTGTGTGAGGACTTATTATTCAATTTCTTTTTTTCCCACGATGGTTTTATAAACAGCATATTTTGATTGTTATGGATATAAACTAAGTTTGGGTTTATCCATCCATCCATCCATCCATCCATCCACTTTCCTCCTCTTGTCTGAGTTTGGGTCGTGGAGGCAACAGATCTAGGAGGGAAACCCAGGCATTCCTTCCCACGGCGACGCTCTCCAGCTCCTCCTGGGGGATCCCGAGGCATTCCCAGGCCAGGTGCGGTAGGTAATCTCTCCGTGGAGTTCTGGAACTGCCCCGGGGCCTCCACCCAGTTGGACCAGCCCGGAAATCCTCTATACGGAGGAGACCAGGAGGCGCTCTCGTCAGAGGCCCGAACCACCTGGACCCTTCGATGCAGAGGAGCAGCGCCTCTAAAAGTTTGCACTTTAACACCCCTTTAATCTCTTATTAAATTTACTACAGTGTTTCCTACAAACTAAACAAATAATTACTAATTAACTGTAAACAATGTAAACTTGATCAACAATAATGTCAATTATTGCTGCAAATAAACCATATTTTAACAATAAACTACACTAAAAACACACGTTCCTGTCTTGCACGGTATGTTTTTTATTTTATTTCAAGTATTTAGTTTTAAAAACATCAAATTATACCGAAACAATAGCCAAGTGTAAAGTTTATTTATATAAACAGACTTGAATTTCACTGAGGTAAAAAGGAGGAATCACAAATGGCTGTGTCCAGGATACGAAGTCCACTAGTAGAACTGCACGCGTCATTGTTACGTTTACTACAAAGTGCGCCTACGTAGTGAATCACAACTTTACTTGAACTTAGCCTCACGCTAATAAACACTTGTGTCAGATAGCGGGGCTAGTCAGGTATGCTATGAAGTAGCAAAAGCAAAAAAAGAAAGCAAACAAACGACAACAAAACATTTTACCTTTTCAGTGGTGGACATTAACGACAGCTAGTTGACTAGATAGTTAAAATAAACTTCTTAACTAACTCGCTACAACTTGAAGAGCTTGACGTAAAGTTTAAGCCGAGCACACACCCGTGTGTTTACTCCCTAAATTAAGCTAATGCTAATTAGCATACTAGCTCGACTACATCGTTAACGCGCGTAAACAAACTGTTCGGGTTGTTTGTTTTATAAACGAAATGTCGGTGTAGAAGCTGTGTGGGAGATTAGGACGGATCACAGGTCGCGGGGAGAGAGTAAACTAGCTGCGTACCGGCCCGGGTCGTGTCGGTGAGGTCGTGATTGGCGGCGCTCCTCGGGAACTCCTTCAGCTTCCTGCCGCTAAGGTTCAGGCAGCCGGTGGCTGCGGCTTCTTCAAACGCCCGGTCCAGCGAACGGTTCCAACTCGCAGGTCCAGGCACGGTTAATCCGTTCGCGGTGGTCCCTGACGCACCGCTACTACTACCGACAGCGAATCCAGGCACGGTGCTTTCCGCAGAGAGCAACACCGAGGCCGCCATTACACAGCGAACTCCCACTAATTCTCCCTATCCGTTCCTGTCTGCCTTATTTCCCCCCACCCGTATTCCGACAAAATTCCCATTTCCTCCCCTAGGATAGGCTAAAACAACGTAGACGCCTTTTTAGCCGCTGAACTAACGAACAACACGTCAATACATCCGCCATGTTGGAAAGGTTCCTGGGTTCACACGGTGCTCTGTTGTGGAACAAGAAATTAGTTTTACAATTGAAATTTAAAATCCTAATTATTTAAGTGAAATTTAAATAATAAAGTGAAATTTGTGTTTTGAAGTTGACATGATTACTATTTCACCGCAAAAGGACATCTTTTGGAAATTTGTGTACTACTCTTGTATATTACACGGTAATAACCGTACTTTATTTATTCATTGATTAAAGGCAGGGTGCACTGTAACTCGCCAGTCCATTGCAAAGCCATAACACATAACCATTCACGCTCAAACCTCGGGGTGATTTGGAACAGGCAATTAGCCTTATGTGCATGTCTGGATTGTGGAAGGAAACCAGAGTACCCTGATGAAACCTATGCAAGTACAGGCAGACCATGCATACTACAAATAGAAATGCCCTCGCCAAACCCGGGACTCAAACCCAGGCCCTTCTTGCTGTGAGGCCGATGTAACCACTACACCACTGTGCCGTCCTGCTTACAAGATTTTGCCTGGTAAAATGTATTTTTAAAAAGTGATTGATACTCACATGAATCGTGTCACGTGGAAATTTAGCTCAGTTGAACTCTGTGCCCGACGACTTTACTGTCGTTAAGCGCTGTCAGAACTAACGATGAATGACACCACTTTGTCATAATTACTAGTCAGAAACTCATTTTTCTATGAATTCAAAGGTAACAAGTAGGGGACCTGTCAGTAAAACAGTCTGTGCCCAAAGATTGTAACTAATCACAGATGTTGGAAAGATGAAAGTATGTTTTTATGACTGACTTTCTTCCAGATGGGAAAAACCAGAATGCGTTATGGGTTTACACTCATGCTCTGTTACTCATTATGGTCTTGTAGCACAGAAGTACACAAAATATACCTCCATCCATTTCACTTCTGTCCTTACAGTTGTATGAGTATTGTGTCTTGCTTACATCTCCAAAAAGAACTTTCCATGGACTATTAGAAAAAACATTAATTTTTGGAATGTTCAGTTTAACTGATTATAACAAAAGTTGCTTTATTAATGTTGTTGTTGT
This sequence comes from Neosilurus hyrtlii, assembly GCA_028564935.1. Lineage (NCBI taxonomy): Eukaryota > Metazoa > Chordata > Actinopteri > Siluriformes > Plotosidae > Neosilurus > Neosilurus hyrtlii. The sequence continues at coordinate 37,408,695 of JAOUQZ010000035.1, forward strand.
AAGTTATTGGAAATAGCAAATAAGGTTGAAATTCATCCTGTTAAATTATACTAAATCACTTAATAATAATAATAATAATAATAATAATAATAATAATAATAATAATAATAATAATAATAGTAATAATGATAATAATGATGATGATAGTAATAATAATAATAATAATAATAATAATAATAATAATAATAATAATAATAATGATAATAATAATGATGATGACAATAATAATAATTCATTCATTCATTCATCTTCTGAACCGCTTATTCCTACTTAGGGTCGCGGGGAGGCTGGCGCCCATCTCAGCCGACTCTGGGCGTGGGCGAGGTACACCCTGGACAGCTTGCCAGGCCATCGCAGAATAATAATTATAATGATGATAATAATAATAATAATAATAATAATAATAATAACCTACAAAGACTAGAAATTCCCATATTTTTTTAAGAATCATCAATAATAAAATTGATTAAAAATGATAAATATTTACAAACCATAAGTGTGGTATACAAAACACATTTACAACTAAATCCTACTCATAACATATCTAAAAACAAATCATATAAAAACTGAGGACGAATAAATATAAGGTAAAAAAACACACAATGTCAGAACGTTGTTGTCATTAAAACTAAATTCTATACTAATCAGTGAGAACGTTTCCCCTTCTAAAATGGAGGCTCTGTTAACGTGTCTGACGCAGGTCAATATGGCGTCTATGTTTTTACGCACCATCTGATTGGATCAGCCAATTGTAGCTCGGAAAGCGGGACCGCACTGTCCAATCAGAGTTCAAGAAGCTGCAAAAGGAGGCGTTGCCTTTTCCGGATTGCGGGTGGTTAAAAGAACGGCAGCTATTATACTTATACGCAACACAATAAAAGTCGCTTTATTATCGTTTTAAAACTTAAAAATAGGAGGATTTTTTGTTTTGTTTAAAAAAAAGTAAAATCTAATGACTAGTTATTATATTCACATAAATTGAGTATTAAGTATGTATATATTCTACTTGGTGTTCATGTTTGGACAGCAGAGGGCGCTAGAGTCTATATTTTTGAAAACAATTTCTAAGGTTTTGTTTTGAATATTTTTTTATAAGAGCTCCAGGGGTCGTTGTTGTCACGTAACAGAATTTTTTTACTTTTTTCGTCAGACTGTGATGCATCTGACGAGGTACAAATTTATCTGGCCTCCATTTTAAAACACACACACACACACACACACACACACACACACACACACACACACACACACACTGAGAAAAGCCAACAATTTGCACGTCACAGATTTGTCATACAGACATAATGGACAAGAAACATAAAAGGGAAGAAACACTAAAATGATGAACCTGCTCATCTTCCTGCATTCACACTTCCTATAGGAACATTAATAAACAAATTCAAACGGTCTGGCTAACAAAATTCACCTGATGTTATTTATGATTACGAAGGTAACGTAGTTCCTGCGTTGCACAGAAACGTCCCACGGCTGGCCGAGCGTGAGAGCGCTCTCGCTTTAGGAGGCGGTTAGCGCCTTCTTTCAGGGTCTTTTAGGGTGTGGATGTCGGGACTGGGTAACGACGCGAGCCTATTGATTTTCGTCAGGGTCTGATATCCAATATGGCCGCCAAAGCTGCAGTTGAACTTGCGTTCCGTGCACTAAAAACGCCATCACCGATCATCCCCATGTTTGGTGTCCATCTTGGGACTGGGCGCACCTTTTATAATGTGGTACATGGGCTGAGGGGTGTTGCCCACTTTTTACAGGGTTTTTACAGTTTTACAATAAACTGTGACACTGTGATCAGGACCACTTTGTATTTTTTATGTTACATAAATTTACCTTCTATAAAGTATAAGTGGTGAAAACAGGACCTCGTTTTATTTCTCTTATAGAGTGACGTGTACATGATGCGTCTGTAGAAATGTCAAGAACCTTACAAAACTATTCACCCCCTTCCCTGGTGGTTTCAGTCCTATGCTGAATTTGTTTCCCTCCACACAACTCTGACTGTGATACACCATAGAGTATCGTGTACGTAAAGAGCCACCAGCTTGGTCTAAAGAGAAAAGACCCCATAAGAACCGTAAAGATGCCCAATAGAACCCCTAAAGACACTCAAAAAACACAAAAGATACCAAAAAGAACCACAGAGATGCCGAAAAGGACTGTAAACACCCCCCAAGAGAACCCCAAAGATGCCCAAAAGCACCCCAAAGATGCCCTAAAGAACCCTAAAGGCCCCCATAAGAACCATACAGACCCCCAAAAAGAACCCTAAAGACCCCCATAAGAACCCTAAAGATGCCCAAAAGAACTGTAAAGACACTCAAAGGAACCCTAAAGATGCCCAAAAGCACCCCAAAGACGCCCTAAAGAACCTTGAAGACCCCAGAGGACCCCAAAGACACCCAAAAGAACCCTAAAGACCCCCAACAGAACCCCAAAGATGCCCAAAAGCACCCCAAAGACACCCAAAAGAACCCTAAAGACCCCCATAAGAACCATACAGACCCCAAAAGAACCCTAAAGACCCCATAAGAACCATACAGACCCCCAAAAGAACCCTACAGACCCCATAAGAACCCTAAAGATGCCCAAAAGAACTGTAAAGACAATCAAAGGAACCCTAAAGATGCCCAAAAGAACCCTAAAGACCCCCATAAGAACCATACAGACCCCCAAAAGAACCCTAAAGACCCCATAAGAACCCTAAAGATGCCCAAAAGAACCCTAAAGACACTCAAAGGAACCCCAAAGATGCCAGAAAAAACCCCAGAGATGCCCAAAAGCACCCAAAACACCCTAAAGAACCCTAAATACCCCAGAGGACTTTAAAGACCCCCAAAAGAACCCTAAAGACCCATATAAGAACCCCAAAGACCCCCAAAAGAACTCCAAAGATGCCCAAAAGCACCCCAAAGACACCCTAAAGAACACTGAAGACCCCAAATATGCCCAAAAGAACCCCAAAGTCCCTTTGCCTCCATGGTGTGCATTTCTAACGAAGTGGATATTTTATGAATATATACATGAAAAACCTTTCAGACTTGAGTTCACATGAAGAAATTGGCACGATGTCTTTGAATTCATCCTGATTGTGTAAATAATAAAACACCCCTGACTCGCGCTCTCGCTGCAAATGAGGACTTGTTACAGATGAACCGCCGTTCTTGACCCGAGCACATTCTTTATTCGGTACGTTATTCATCAAGGTGCTGCGTGAGATCCGAGGCGTAACGTCGTTCTCAAACTTAATAGGGATCAGTCAAGGTGTAATGGGAACACATCCAGGTCACGGGTTCGAGTCCTGAGCTCGGCGAGGGCGTTTCTATGTCATGTTCTCCCTGTGCTTGCATGGGCTTCCTCTGGGTACTCTGGTTTCCTCCTACAGTCCAAAGACACGAACATCAGGCTAACTGGCTGTTCCAAAATACCCCTAGGTGTGAGTGTGAATGGTTGTGATGGTCTGATAAGGTGTTCAGGGTGTACCCTGCCTTAACCCAAAGTCGGCTGAGATGGGCTCCAGCCTCCATGCAACCGTAGTAGGATTAAGCGGCTCGACAAACGAGTGAGTGAGTGAGTGAGTGAGTGAGTCTCGGTGTAGTTTTGTTTTTTATTTGGTGATCACAACAGTTAAAGAATCCTCCAGCGATTCTGATTGGTCAGAAGGTGCTAAGGAATTTTCTAGAACAGCAGCTTGGACACTCCGCCTCCAAATATTTCAAGAGAAAATGAAATTTAAACGTGTAACACGTAAATGAATTATATAAGGTGAAATGACGACAGAAGAAAAAATATGTATATATTTACTGGTAAAATACGCTTGGTGTTCATTCAACACACAAAAATCAAAGAAATTAGCATAAATCAAACAAACCCAGCTAGTACGACTAGCGAACGCTTGCTAGCAACCTACCTGCTAATGTATGATGTAAAAGTGCTGGCTAGTTGAACCATAAAGGAATTAGATCACAGAGCTAGCGTTTGCTCTATACTGGGCTAGAACACCTGGCTCTCACTCCGGAATGCTAGTTAGTGACCTCGTCGTCGTGTCATGTGGAATGGCGTTCAGTTACATTAGCAAGCTAGTTTGCTAGCATTCTCTGAGGGCTGGGTTTTCTTCTCAGCTGATACTTTACTTTTATTTATCACTTATTTAAAATTTTTATTCAAACCTGGAGTCAGATTCACGTCTCCTGTCCGGTTTGTTGCATCATGGGAAACGTGGACGTGGGACATGAGATATTGAAATCGAATTATTTCTATATTTATTGAATCAGTGGAATTAGCGCTTGTTGTTTACATTGGGATGCTTTGGTGGTTGATTTTATTTTCACGTCTACTCGCGGTTCACAAATACTTTTTTATTGAATTTTTGTGTGCGTTTCCGTTTAGAGCCGAACTGCACTGTTCTACTTTATTATTAAACTCCAGTCAGCTCCTTTCCGACGAATTTCAAAGTGAAATAATTAGAATATTCACGTATTGTTGTTGATGAGATGGATTTCTTCCTCTGACAGAAAAACGACCCATAAATAAATATTTCTGAGCGAAATAAGAAAGATAAAGTGACAACAACAAACTGCAGGATTATCATTACCGAGACGTTCGGGCTCGGTGCAAACACACAGCGTGAGGTGCAGCATCACGACCCCGAGGTAATTATACCGAAAGTCACGACCCTTTGATTATTTCACATCACAACGACATCTGATTAATTAAAGAGTGAACTTCACACCGTTCTGCCTTCTGATCTTCCAAAGTCACTGTAAAGATTTCTCTCTCTCTCCCCATCTCTCTCTCTCTCTCTCTCTCTCTCTCTCTCCCTCTCTCTCTCTCTCTCTCTCTCTCTCTCTCTCTCTCTCTCT
>JAOUQZ010000035.1:37419959-37437799 GCA_028564935.1 Neosilurus hyrtlii
AAGCCAGGAAGATAGTGAAGGACCTCAACCATCCCAACAATGGACTCTTCTCTCTGTTGTGGTCGGGGAAACGTTTCTGTTCCTTGAAAGTAAATACTGAGTGAATGAGGAGGAGCTTCTTCCCGCAGGCCGTTCGGGCCCTGAATCAGAACACTGATACCTGGATACTGTAGACTCTCCCCACACACATAAACATCCACCTCAGATGATTGCTGCACAGAGACACTTTACCACTTTGACACTTTACAGACTTTACGGACACTTGTCACTTTTGCACACAAACACTTTACAAACTTTCTACTACAATAAATTATAAATATATTTCTTTATATTCCCTTGTACACTTGCATTTTATATATATATAGCTATATTCTATCTCATATGTATATCTTTTTCTTATTGTCCTTTTCTTAACTGACCTAAATCCTTTAAAAATCCCTTAAAATGTTTTTTTTTGTAAATTATTTAAATTTTTCTTGAAACATTTTCTTTGTAAAGTTTTTCTTCTGAAATTTCAAATATTGTTCTTTTGTTCTGCTGCTTTGATAGTTTATTCTTTACATTTGGACAGTTGTACTAATCATTTCACTACACATTGTACTGTGTATAATTTGTATGTGACAATAAACTTGAAATTTGAATTTGAAATTTGAATTTGAATGCATGGCTCTAGCCTTGACCGGTTGCTATGCTAATTTCCTGAGCCATCTTATCATCCTGTTGTCCAATCTCCACCTCTGGCTTTCACACATTGCATCACCCGACCTTCAGGCTCACAGAGGACATCAGGACTCAGTACGGCCATCATTCCACCTCCAGGCTCCTCCAGGCTTCACTCAGAGAGTGTTGTCTCTGCCATACTGCCACCTGTGGAACTCATTGCTCCTCTTAAACAATGCCAGTCACCATACTGCTTAGGGACCTGGTGCCTCCTACTCGAGGCGCTTCGGGACTCATACCCTAAAGGTAGTTACAGGATCCAGAATCCAGGAGTGCAGTGGTAAAAATTACAGGAAGTGTTCATTAGACATTGTGGTGTGTGTGTGTGTGTGTGTGTGTGTGTGTGTGTGTGTGTGTGTGTGTGTGTGTGTGTGTGTGTGTGTATAAAACCCTGAAACACTCCTCTCTGTTCAGGTATCTTGGGTTTTAATAGCAAAGGTGAGATGTGTACATGAGCAGAATGTATATATTTATATTGTTAGTGAGATGAATTTAGTAATAGTTATTAGCATCCTCCAGCTCTTCCGGGGGACACCGAGGCGTTCCCAGACCAGCTGAAAGACTTCTGGGTTGACCCCAGGGTCATCAGACCAGGGAGGCGTTCAGGAGGCATTCTAATCAGAAGGAGAGCCCCGCCACCCTGCGAAGGAAGCTAATTTCAGCCGCTTGTATCGGCGATCGTGTTCTTTCAGTCACTACACAAAGCTTGTGACCATAGGTGAGGGTAGGAACGTAGATTCACTGGTGAATTGAGAGCTTTGCCTTTTGGCTCAGCTCCCTCTTCACCACGACGGACCGGTACAAGCACCGCTTCACAGCAGAGGCTGCACCGATGCTTAATGTCAGCGACCGACAGCAACTGAACTAGCACCTGTAATTTTCACTCTCCTAGCATCATTTCCTCTCACGCAGCCAGTGTTTACTGCTAGCGATAAATTTTGTGTCTCCTGTTTTGTTGGAATTCGTTGTAGTGATATTTATGCTTTTATGACGTCTGATAGCTAAAACGAAACACGTGCAAAGGAAATGAAAGCTAATTAGTGTGAAAGTTGGAGTTCAGCCTGTGCTGAGTGCTATCACATGGATTACGTGTTTGACCTTTAATAATGTCAGAGCTTAATGAATCAGCTCAACGCGGAGCACACAGAAAGCAGCACTGTGAATAAAAGCACTTCCTGCAGGAGTAAAGAACAATATTTTATCTGTATTTCACTTGAGATAACTTTAATGAACCGTAATAGCTTCAAGGTATTGTAAAATTAAAAGTGAAGCACTGGTGTGTGATGGAAAGTGGATTAGTTATTGACTATTAGCGATGAAGAGCTAGCCAGTGGACTGCAGATGCTCATTTAACAGACCATTTTATTCACAGCTGTGCAAGTTGGACTCGCTTCCTCTTCTCACTTTTACAACAAGCAGCTCAGAGTGCTTCATAGGACTAACAAAATATTTAGGACCAGAGCTGCACTGACCGAGTGTAAGGGAACTCCACCCCCTCAGCAGGGATAATATAGTAAATGTTCTCTATACGGTTCTGGTTTTAATTACCCACGTGCCCGTCTTACGATGCGTTCTAACTCGTTTCGAAGTTATAAGCACTCAATCCCTACAATTTTGCAACCTTGCTCTGACCTTGACCTCTGACCTAGACATTCCAAAATCAATTCATGTCTGTTACTCAGGCAGGATAGTGTCCCCACCAAGTTTGGTGGAAATCCGTGCAGGGGTGTGGTCAGGTCAAACAAAACAAATGCCAGGAATTACATTAGCGCCTTTAAAAACTCAAACTTATCCTCTGGGTATTCTGGTTTCCTCCGACATTCACATTCAGTTGCTTGGCAGTTCCAAATTGCCTCTAGGTGTGAGTGTGAATGGTTGTGTGTGTGTTGGCCCTGTGATGACCTGGTGAGCTGTTCAGGGTGTACCCCGCCTTTGTCCTTCATGTCGGTTGAGACGGGCTGCAGCAATAAATCACGGAATGTCGCTGGAGATGAAAAACGGTGAGGTAAAGAGCGGAACAATGTTTTGTTTTAGACAAAAGCCGTTCGGCGTTTTGTTCGGTCTTAAGCCGGCGATCATGGGGTCTCATGTATTTTTTATAATAAGTGCGTCATTCTGTTTGAATTTCCGATGTGCGGCGTGAAACGATGCTCTGAACGGATGTGTTAACGTTCTCCACGTGCGTAATGTTGCATCCTAGAGTCGTAAAACCAAACACCACCATCTGCACTCCATCAGAATATCTCTTTGTCTCTACTTCAGCATTTGTGTATATCGATTGTGTGTGTGTGTGTGTGTGTGTGTGTGTGTGTGTATGTGTGTATGATGCAAATAACAGCTCTGATGTCTCAGCGGTTCGTTTTAATGGCGGTTGTGGTGATTGAAAAACAGATGTACTTCTGCTCCTCTTAACTCTGAAGCTCTGATAGGAAAAGAGGTGCTTAAAATATCCTCCAGAATTAGTGGCAGCCTTAAAAAATAAAACAATCCATAGAAATAATCATTTAAGAAAATCATTCAAACATCGAATCAACTGCTGAAACTATTAAGCTTTTCTCTAAAAACGAACCGAATTCTCATAGTGTTTTAATTACTGAAATAAAAAGATACTGTATAATCTCTCTGCTGCGATATTGATGCTGGGAATCACCAGGGATGAGCCGATACGGTACTATCATGATACCGAGGTGTGATTTGTTCTGTATCGCGATTCTATAAATATCATTCATTCATTCATCGTGTAAGCCAGGAAACCAGAGTACCCGGAGGAAACCCAGACAGGCACAGGGAGAAACACTCGAACCCAGGACCCTTTAGCTGTGCGGCACATGTGCTAACCACTACACCACTGTGCCACTCACACAAAAACACACCACATACATCTATTTTTCTGACTGATGTTTATTTATCACATCAAACTTGTTCCACAGTGATGGAATAAATCCTTCATGAGCTTCCAAACAAAACAAACTCATAAATCATGCAGTCATACAGTAATGTAAGGCTTTGGATACAAATGCAGGGAGACTTTAGATGCAGCAAAAGATGTTTACTAGAAACTAAAAGGACATGAGGGACAAAAGACCGACTGGAAGAAACTAAAGCAGACGCTGACTCACACAAAGGAGGGGAAAAAAAAGAGAAACCAATAAGCCAGCTCAAACACAAGTTCTGTTCTCGTTATTATTTATAATTGCTAACTGTAGCTTTAGTGACGTGTGGCGAGGATCAGTTGTCTCTTTTACGCTCTTACAGCTGATAGAATCCACACCGCAGGTATGGCGTAACCGTGTACCAAACGCCGTGGCCTGTTACGCACTTCCCCGGAACTATGTACCAAGGTGACGTAGACCATAAAAACCGCAATTTTTCGCTTGTTAGCATTTTATTTCCTTCTACACCTTTCCAGTTGCTGCTACTTCTTTGTGAATTATTGAACAATTTCTAACAAGATTTTGTGTTTAAAATGGATATACTGCATAACTCTGAGGCTCTGTAGTGACTGTTATTCATTAGAGCGGCCGGTTTAATCCTCCAGGACTGTACATGTTCCTTTTACATGTTCCATCTTTTGCTTCGAATAAACAAATAGCGTTGTTAGTGTAAATTATAACTATACATTAATAAAAACATCGACTCATCTTGCAAGCATGAATTTAAATATTAGTTCCATTGAAAGGCTTAAATCTGTTCATACTGATGACTACAGACAAGTTCAAACACTTCAGAGACACTCTCGGAGAAATAATTAACTTGTGTTATATTTAATTAAATCAATAATTAGTTAATTAATTCCTTTAATAGCGCCTCCTAGAGGACATCCTCACACTATGTTCAAGTATAAATACAATACTTCAGCCTGTGTGCACCTACATCGTCAGTTCTACATTGTACTTATAAATCGGCCGTTAGTCTCTATCGCTCTCCCCCACGTCGCTCCCCACGATCATGGACTCCGACACCTTTTGTACCTAAATTTGAAACTAGGTGTCTTTTCCTGGCTCTAAGCTTGTGTATGAGTAATGTATACAACCTCCTGTAATTCCTAGACAAAGCACCGGGACTTAATTTTACCAGATTACAACTCAGAAATATCTGATTCAGAAGTGTTTTATTTTCTTCTGATTTCAGGTTCTAACAACAGCAACAACAACAACAACAACAACAACAACAACTACAACCTATTGTGGATGCTAATATTTTACCCTGGGTTTACCCTGGGGCACGACTTTCGCGATTTCCACGATTTGAGAGACTCCTGATGAACGTGGGAGGTTGTGGGATCAAATCGTGATGATCTTCTGGCAAAATTTTTGACAGTCGTTATTACGATGTATTACGATTTGACGCCAAGCGTGATGGAACGTGAGAATCGTAGTAGAGCTTAACAGACCTTAAAAGAGCATGACAGACCTTGATGTGCCATCGTAGGGGATATTGATGAACCTGGAAAAAAGGTTTATCTCCAGGATGCACCCTGCCTTCTTTTTATACCCCAATCATGCTCCAAGTGCTTATAAATCATGTAGCTTCACGCTTTTTTAATTACGGAGATCGCCGACATCATGCCCCGGTGAAAACTCAGGGTTAACTATTTAAATTTTTATTTGTACGTACTGCCTAATGCATGAATAAACAAATGTTTTTAATGATTCATGAGTCATGATATTTTTGATAAATTCTATCAAATATATTGATTTAACCTCTTAAACTTTTGATTTTACTCTTGTTGTTTATTTTTTACACCCACATTTAATTTTTAACATCTTAAATTTAGCTTTTTTTGTTTTGTTTTTTTACTATATAAACATATACTCACAAAAACTCTATTAAATAACGTATTTTCCTGTAAATAACTGTAAATGCAATAAATAAATAAATAAATGAATAAATAAGTACTCAAAGTGTAAATTATAAATTAAAACATTGTGTAAATATAAAGTAAAATAGTAAATATAAAAGTGTGAACAAAATCGGAAAAACATTGTTGTACGTTTACCCAGCCTGCACTTGTATGTGTCCGTGGGTTCCATGGTGACCAAGTTCCATGTGAATGTGGGCCCCACCTGGGAAATGCCTGGGCCACATTGGCATGAAGCGGGCTTGGGCCCAGTATAGGCATCTTAACTGGAGCCCACTTGGGTCAACTAAGTGCGTCCCAATTTGGCAAGCCGAGATGGGCCCCTATGTGGGTCTTAATTGGCTTACTAATGGGAAATTAATTCATGTGGGCTGTTGATATGCGGCCAGTTTGGAACCTGTGGCCAATCCCATATGGGAATAATTTTTCAAGCCCACTTACTTCCCACATGGGCTTCAGATACAAGTGCAGGGTGGGTAGAAGCTTAATGTAATCAAAAAATACACAATTTTGCAATTTACAAGTTTAAAAAAATACATTTAAAAACATGTAAATACTGTGTAACTATGTTATAGTTGGAACAGAAGGACTTTACAGGGATCGTATGTGTAATTAATTAAAGGTGCCAAAAGTTTTTTACTTTCCACTCACTCAATTTTTTAAAAATACAAAAAAAAAAAAAAATCACCAAAAAAAAAAAAACAAAGTGTGCTGTGGTGCCACACTTTAACCAAAAGTTACAGAAAGCTAACATCTCGCATGCTAATGCGCTAACGTGCTAACGCTTTTCTACGGCACTCATCTCTTCTCTGTTTGTATCCGAGTGTGTGAGGAAAAAAACGATTTTAATCTCCTGAAATGATGTTAATTATAATAAACACGGAGTACAAAACATCTGAATAATTACTCAAGTGAAAAATTTATGTCTTCCACGCTAAAAAAAACAACAACAACAAACATTGACATGAAACATTTATTCCATATCGCTCCTTCTTGTGATGTAAATTTAATTATTTAAACTGTAGATCTGTGTACAGACGTCCTCCCGAGACTGCATGGAAAAAAATGCGTAAGAGATTACTGAGTAGTCCAAAGAGCGCCATAATTATTGGCACCCCTTTAAAAAGAACAGAGCGTCAAGCTTTCAGAAATAAAATAACATAATTTCCTTAAATATACAGGGTGTCACTTTATTGCTCTTGTTTCTGGTGATGTCAAAACAAAATGTAGACAGTGTAAACTTCATTTCTGGTTTAAAAACAATTTATAACATTATATACGGACTTCAGATCAGTTCAAATACAGAGTCGGTTAAATGTTTAACCCATATATATATTTATATATTTATATATATTACTGTTCATGACACGCTCAGCCAGCATGCTGCGTTAGCATTAGTGGTTAGCGTGTCCACCTCACAGAAAGAAGTCCTGGTGAGCTGTTACCGTGTACCCGCCATCGCTTAATGTCGGCTGATGTAGGCTCCAGCCTCCCTGCAGTCTGGCACACGAATGAATGAATGATGCGCTCTGCTGTAAGGAAAACAGGATACGCTGACCAAGCACTCATCTTCTAGGCTTCCAATTTAATTTATTTCAGAATCGTATCCATTAAATATTATCGAGATTAAACCACGTCTCAGATTTAAATGCGCGAACCCTGAGATATGTTTCACAGAAGGCAGTAAAATTTCAGGTAATTTGGCAGTTTGGGAATTTGTGGGACGATTTTTCTCTCTCGGAGAGGGTTATTTAAACAGAGTGCAGTACATGAGAGAAAATGCTGATGCATACTTCACTCCCCATTTCCTCTAATACAACCATTCATCAAGCTTTTCACAAGAAAATCACTTCGATCCGATGCTTTTTACTACACCGGCTGCATTCCTGTGTGAACAAAGCTCCATTTTTTACCATTACTCCTCTTCATGGTGAGAAACGTCTGCAACTTCTGCTCGTTATCTTCAGCCCTGTCTCATTACACTGTCCCCAGAAAAGTGAGGTTTACACCAAGTGTCAAAACTTCAGCATGTATCCTTAGCTCAGCGATGACAAAAACCACAACAACAACAACAATAACAACAACAACAGGCTGAAACAACGTATTCAGAGCATTTATAGCCATCAAACGTCTGTTCTCACACAGATCTCAGTAATTGGGGTTGCAGCACGAGAACATCTACATAATGAACTCCACTCGACGCAGCCAGCATAGAAGAGAGGGAGGAAAAGGATTTTCAAACACACACACACACACACACACACACACACACACACAAGTTTTCATGCATGCATAACCCACAGCTCAGCAGTATGCTTGGAGAGGGTGCTGTCTTAACTTATAATTAACTGGCTTTGGATAAAAGTGACTGCGGAAGGAATAAATATAGTCTCACAGGCAGAAATTTCAACAGTGAGAAAAGAAAAATGAGAAAAAATGTCCAAAAAATCAGTTTGCTCCGGATTCACGGATATATAAATATTAATACAAGTCTAAGTTCAGCTGTTTATAATACAGTTCAGATATTCCATTGTATAACTCATACACTCGAAATCGCTATTAACATTATAGTTATGGTTCGAGCTACTGTGATGTAATGCTAATCTATATTTAAAAACTAGAAGCATTAGGAAAGCGCAAGCCTCCACCAAGTCGAAAAAGTACACAGCACCCCCTGCTGGACCTGCTGTAATACCACACTACCAAAAAAAATCATCCTGTCTCACAATGTTAAACAATTCTTTAAAGAATTCCCGAAACCAGGATTTGATCCGGATCATCTCCAAAATCTAATGGAGTGTTACTGGGGCCATATTCCAGCCAATCATCATAATGTGCATGTTTTTACACTGTGGGAGGAAACCAGAATTCCTGGAGGAAACCCACGTAAACACAAGGAGAAGATGCAAACGCCACACAGAAGCATCCTCGCCAAGCCCGCGACTTGAACCCAGGACCTTCTAGCGAGGCACACATGCTAACCACTGCACCAGCATGCTTCCCATCTCTCGGGGGCGTGTCATAGTGTACGGCTTGTCCGTCGTTTTCATTTGCCTTTTGAATTCACAGAAAACTTTGCCATAAGGTCCTTTTTTTCATTCTTTCAGTATTTTAGCATTTGATTTTTCATGTAGCTTATTATTCGCTTTGATAATAATGATGGCAGACTTTAATTCAGGTGCTGCTGTTACATTTAAACAGATGGTTGGGGGTCAAAGGTCATCTTTATCCATAAATGTACAGATCATTAAAGTAACGACTGCATGCAGGTCATGTACAGAGGGGAAAGCAATCATTCCTGCCTGGGTTTATTGTGGAATTAATTCCTGGCACATTCAGGAGTCGCCGCCGGAGCCAAATATGAATCTGATGGACTATTTAGTGTATAAAAGACTTCAGGTGTGCAATAGTGAAATAATCAACAACCTGGTGGTGTAATGAAGCGGAGACGATGACTGTTAATGCATTAAAATGGATTATTTTATTATAATGCCACAATCTGAAATGTGATTCGTATAGTGCTGGGGCAATATACCAATAAATTAGTGTATTGTGAAATGAGGATTCCATTCATCAGCCATCTGAATGATAGGTCATCTTTCCTCCGGAAATAAAGTGTTTCATCATGGAAGCTTCTGTATCATGTAGAATGATGCGTACAACTTTAGTCACCAAAGACCTACCTAGTCCACCGAACCTCAGACACATAACTGTTTTAGTATATTCCAGATGGAAACATCAGCCAAAATAAACACAGTAAAATAAACTTTTTATGGTTTATTTTTAAAATCTTTTAAATCATGATGGATGCATTTGGGCTCCGAGTGCACGTACGAGCAGGTAACACTGCCTCTTTAAACCCTTTTAGAGTTTAGTGTGTACACTATACTCACTCACTCCCTCCTGTGCCAAACCGCTTAATCCTATTAGGGTCGCAGGGAGGATGGAGCCTATCTCAGCCGACTCATCACACCCTGAACAGCTCACCAGACCATCGCAGGGCAACATACACACAACCATTCACACTCACAGCTCAGGGCGATTTGAGTCTATTAGCCAAAGGTGCCTATCTTTGCATTGTTGGAGGAAACCGGAGTATCTGGAGGAAACTCCCGCAAGCATGAGGAGAAACTCCATTGCCGAGCCCAGGACTTGAACCCAGGACCTTCTTGCTGTGAAGCGGTGGTGCTACACAACCGTGCCACAGTAGATCAGAAACAAGTTATCGCTCACGTTATAGCAGCTATGAACACTCTTTCCCTCGTCAGCCCCACTTCATCCCCTCTTCAAGTTAATAAGACAATCGCAGCTTAATCCCACAAACGCTTTTCATAAACATTAAATAAACCCACAGCTGTCTCCTAACGCAAAACATCACCACATCACTGATTACACACGTGTGTGGTTTTTTTATAAACCCATTTAAACAGAGCGTCTGCTGTCTTCCCCATGAATGAGCTGTTACCATAGAAACGATAAGGTATTGAAAGCAGCGCATTCCTCTCTGTTATTTCACTGTTGCTCTCGAGCTGCTCGGATGATGGTGATTACGAAGCTTTGCATATAAACAGATTAATCGCATCACTTCGGGGACGGCGTAGTTGAAGGATTTGTTTGATTTGCACGGTTCCATGTTCTGAATCAACACTAAAAGATTTTAATCAGGCAATTTAAAAATGCTCTCGGTTCAGATTAAAGTATTTCCTCTCCGGGTTTAAAGGTAATATCGGTCCTTTTCCTAGGTACACACAGAAATACACACTCAAGATTTTCTTGGCCTTTTATCCTCTGCTTCATCGAATTTCAACTCGAAGTTCTTCTCCCCATGTGCTAGTCTCCATCCTTCTTATGACAGGATGAATGGGAGGAAAACTGTACTGTTGATATATAAAATATATTTAGTCCCAAGAACACCATACAATAAAATCATTAGTGGCAGTAAAGTAGGTTATAGCCTTCTGATGATAGCCAGAATTCAATGCTGAAATTGGGTGCATCAGACATAATAAAATAAAATTTTAGATTTAGGTGCTATTTCTGATGCTTTGTGAAAAAAAAGCTCTGCAAAGCAGCGTACACCCCTTAGTCCATGCACCACATTAAAAAAGGTACACCCAGTCCCAAGATGGACGACGATGATTAGTTATTTTTGAGTTAATGCGTGGAACTCAAATTCATGGTGGGAGCCCTGGTGGCCATATCGGATATCTCACTATGAGGAAAATTGGTAGCCTTGTGTAGTTAACCAGTCCCAACATCCACACCAAAAATAGTGATGATCAGTGATGGCGTTTTTGAGCTAGTACATGAAAGAAAAATTCAAGATGGCAGCTGCAACAGCCATATTATATATCGGACTATGAGAATCAATAGGTTTGAGTAGTTTACCAGTCCCAACATTCACACCAAAAATGGTAATGATGGGTGATGGCGTTTTTCAGTTAATGTGTGAAATGCAAATTCTAGGTGGGAGCTGTGGTGGCCGTATTGGACATTTCTCCATGCCGAAAAAATCAGTAGGCTTGTGTAGTTAACCAGTCCCAACATCCACACCAAAAATGGTGATGATCAGTGATGGCGTTTTTGAGCTAGTACATAGAGTACAAATGAAAGATGGCAGCTGCGGCAGCTATATTGTATAATGGACCAAAAGGAAAATCAATAGGACTCATCATCCTTCCCAATATCGAAAATTTGCCATGTATGAGAGAAATAAGTAATAAGGGCAAGTAATATGGGGTAAGGTCAGCCTTTACCTGCTTACTTTTCACTGCGTATCTTTAATTAACCCCAACAGTCATTCCAGGATGTTTTTACCATCTCCGATCTGGCAGATTTTTCTTCCCTTCCTTTTTTAATGTATTTTACTCCTCCTTTGTTTAGCAGACAGTCCCAGAAACAGACCACTGATAAAGAAGAGATGCGCTACAGGCTCGATGACCAGTTTAAAGGTACTGGAGGATTTCTGAGCGTGACATCAGACCGGGTGAACATATGGACCATTTGGACCAGGAGGTTTAGTAAAGGGCCATTAGAGTGTAATAGCAGTAAACATTTAACGTTACCATCTGCCAGTCCTTGACTTCAGAACCATCGTTCCTCATTACATCCACATTCCCAAAGGATTAGCTCATTATTGTAGTTCAGGGAACCATTGAAAGACTTTTAATGGCAAAAGATAAGAAAGAAATACAGAGCGGTTGGTCAAAGTGAGAGAAAAAACCTTAGCATCGGTCTCCATAAACCTGATTTCACATGAGTGCAGCCTGTTCGCTTGCAGTGGGACGACAAATTTCTGAATGATATTACAATTTAAAAAGTTTTAAATTAAAAACGAGTAAATACTGGTGGTTTTGAATATTATATAATGTTCTGCGTTCCATGATCGCGGGTTCTGATTGGCTACTGTTCTACTAGTATATCACCTTGAATGCTTTCACAACGTACCTCAATATAAAAAAGGAGGGAAGCGGTTCTGGGTTTTGAGTTCCGTTCTCTCCTTGCTTGCGTGGGTTTCCTCTGGGTGCTATGGTTTCCTCCTACAGTGTTTATTTACAGTATCATGTAAAACCCATTACCACATACAGACAAAGCCCATGAAGGTTGCAGTGTCTCCTAGAAGTCTCACTGAATGCAGTGGGGGCGTGGTCAAAATGGAACAATGCTCTAACACTTCGTCTAACACGTTTCTGCTAATTTCTTTCCACGACCATGATTATGCAGGCACCATGTTTAAAACATTCTTACTACACCCAATCAGATCGTACCACACGCCTACCACGTTCTCACTGTGTCCAATTATTGCTCCATGCGCTGAGCTTTTTTTAATTCGTTCTGCAAGTTTTCTTGTGTCCACATCTAAGCTCAACAAGTCCGCACCATGCTTGTACTACGTTAATGAATTTCCTACAAAGTATTAGATACTACACCAACACCATCCTTACTACACCTACACCATGGTTACCACATCAAAAACAATGTCACTACATCAACAACATTACTACTAGGTCAACACAACATCACTACTACGTCAACACCGTTGTTACTCCACTTTACTGTGTCCTGATTTCACCATGTCTGCACTACACTTTTCCATCTATTTCTAATCCCAGTTGTTTAACTAATTTACTAATCACCTCGTCTCTTGGTTCAGGCCACTAATTATTACATGTTTGTAGAAAATACCAGATGGGAACACCTTGAGGAAAGTAAGAAACAGTCAAAATCTCATTAGCCTTGTTGTTTTTCTCCCTCTAAAATTTCATGAAAAAAAAATAATAAGAAATATCAGCCTGTAAATGAGAAATTAAAAACCGTGCTATCCTGAAGACATTAGAAAACTGGTTGGAAGAGTTTTACAAGCTTTACCAAACGGTTACAAAGCGCAGGCACTGGAGACTCCTTTCATAAGCGTTAAACAAAAGCCTCTCCTTACAGAAAACCTCCTCATGGTTCTTATCTGATTATAGAAAATGTTCTTCCTACAGAAAATTAGGCCCAACCTTCCGACCAATCAGAATCTAGAATCCCATATCAATCAGGTAGAATATTTCTTTAATTATATAAATAATTAGATTTATAATTTATAAAGATTTATAGAGTGCAAACCTCCACCAAACTGAGAATAACTAACTAACTAACTTACTAACTAACTAACTAACTAACTAACCAGAATGTACACAGCACCCCATGGTGGACATGCTGTAATACCACATTTCCCAAAAAAATCCTTCTCCTACAGAATGTTAAAGAAGAGTTAAAAAAAAAATAAATCCTGAATCCATAATTTGATAGTGATTATCTCCTAAACCTAAGCAAGGGTAACTAGGGCAGCATTCCACCCCTCCAAAAAAATCAATCAACATCCGTTCATAAATTTCTGCGTCTAAATTCAACTGTGGCCACGCCCATTACCATAATTGCCTTTTTTCCCTTTAGTTTTTGTTCTTTAAATAATTTGCTCTCCAGTTCACTTCTAGTTCCAGTGCTCTGGCTCTTCTTATTTCTGGCTCCTCTTCTGTTTTCCAGGATTGCAGTTTGTTCTCTGCACGTGGGCGATGCTCTACCTGTCGACTTTCTGTATTTTTCTGCAGCTGTTGTATAATAAAACACTGTCGTACTTGGATCTGGTGTCTTCTCTTGAAGGAGGTTTTGTTCTGCTTTGGATTGAGCTCTGCAAGATAAACACATGCATGAATTATTCTTCAGCTCCTTTAAGGAGTCCTACACCCACGGGAAGAAACTCTGCCAAAGGAATTCTCCACACGCTGCTGTAGCCACAGGTTGCTTTTTCCTCGTCAGAAGTGTTTATAGCCTCTCCTGTGAGGTGTCGCAGCTCTCCAGCTTTTCTTATATAATGCCTTTTACTGAGAGCCATAATGTCGTATATAGAGCGAGATTTGATTACATAGTCATGGAATGAATATAGTATCGCACGGTGGCGTAGTGGTTAGCATGTCTGCCTTACAGCAAGATCCTGGGTTCAAGTGCTGGGCTCGGCGATGGTGGTTCGGTGTGGAGTTTGCAGGTTTTCTCTGTGATTGCATGGGTTTCCTCCAGGTACTCTGGCTTCCCCCCACAGTCCAAAAACGTGCACAGTAGGCTAATTGGCCTTTCCAAATTGCCCCTAGGATGTGCGGAGGGTTGTGTGTGTTGCCCTGCAATGGACAGGTGAGCTGTTCAGGGTGTACCCTTTTTCTCAGAGTCGGCTGAGATAGGCTTCGGCCTCCCCACGACCCTAATAAGATTAAGAAGTTTAGCATGAGATAACGAATGAATGAATAGCTTGTCATGTACAAGAACACTGGTGATATCCTCTTCCTCCACAACCTGCCATCAAATTTTATTATATCCACATACGCATTGAATATTACCAACCATGTGCTCCGATTGGCTCCAGTACTACCGGAATATCAGCTCATATACCATGAGTATAGAACAACATTATGGCAGATCGATTTACCGAAAAAAAAAAAAAAAAATAACGAAAGATAATGAATAAGGCAACTAAGTTTGCAGTGAAATTATTTGACGGTAACAAAATTTCTTTTTTAAAGTCATGAGACCAAGACAGAGCAGATGGTAAGACAAGGAGAAATGTGAACAGACAGCGGGGACAGGATGTTGGTCCTGCCTGTCACCTGAACCTGTAGAAGAAAAGCATTCTGTACTGATAGTCAATCTCCTGTAATAGCATGACGTCCCTGTGGGAAAAACCCACCGGGCTTCTCATCTCCACTCCACCGTGATTCACCGCCTGTCCGTATCAAACTACATCACGGCTCCTCAAGCTAAAACCATCACCGGTCCCATAAATATCAGCCTCTTTATTATAGAAAGCCTGTAATCACCCTCAAACACTGCTGACTCTATGATTTCATGGAAAAAAGGTTTAAATTGGACAAAAGAGCCCATTTCATATCTCCGACTCCATCACGATGACCCGCAGCTCTACAATACTTCAATTTCAATTGCGACCCTTGAGGGCACGACGAGTATCGAGACTTGTCTTTCGGGCTACTTGTGCTTGAGCTTCCTGTCCTTTTTTCCTCCTGCTGAGGAACAAAAAAAAAATCTGATAGCAGGATAGACAGTTACAGTGATGAATAAACACGTCATGTCAAACATCCCATGATTCCATGCTGTAGAAGGACTTGTTATGCTGCTTGACAGCTTCGGCTTGTTGACAGTCTTCCAGCTTTTTTTTCTTTCATGACCACATATTCTTCATTCACTGATAAATAATTAATCTCTGCTCTCTCTTACCCCTGAACTCTTTCATTTGTTAAGAATTTATTTGCCATGCCATCTGCTCCCAGCCCGTGAAGCGAGGACCAAAGGAACGCCGACCTGAGCGGAGAAACGGGAGCCGAACCCGGGCGGGGGTATCATCTGCCGCTTTGCTTTGATTTGTGTAATGATATGTTCTGACATTGTTCTGAAGAGTCCCGTCAGTTACCGAGCCATGGGAGTGCAGAGAAAAGAACCCACACTCGCCTTTCAGCTTCTCAGCATGGCATCGTATGAAGAAAGGCTTCTGAGTGCATTAGAGAAAATCTTGTGTGTCAGTCGGTCTGTCTCTCGCTCTGTATACACTTCACAACACTGTGCCACGTTCGCCATCTCTTCATCTTCACCAGTCGATGCTGAGACATCTAATTTGACATTTTAGATGATGCCAGTGGGTCTATTTTCAGGCCTGACGTGGCGATATTCTTTCTGAATGATCATTGACATGATCACTCTTTGAAGCTGTTCGGATTTTATTATTAATGTTTGTTATCCAGTAAAGCACCACTCTCGAGTGCTTACGTGCAGCTCGTTGTATGAGCAGGACAGAATTAGGACAGGTGACGCATTGAGGAAAAGAACTGATGGAAATTCACACATCATGTCCTCGTGTCTGAAAGGACCCGACATTGTTCACTGTTATTATAACTAATCATGTAAATAAATAAACGAATGAATAAAACTACACCAACTGCATGCATAATTTTTTTTTTTTTTATAATAGTCGGTAAACTGATGGTAAATTTTATTAATTTTTTAGAAAAGTTCATGATACAAGTTCTGTGGATACTGGTCTTGAGTTGCTGTGTACCAAATTTTACATAAATCAGACAAACCGTCTGGGAGGTGATTCAGTTTAAATAAAGAAGTTCTGCAAAAATTTCAAAATGGCAGAAAATCCAACATGCCGGAACACTTGGGCCCACTCAGGTTTTTTTTTTTGTCTACAGTCAGGAAATTTGAAAGGGGAGAAATATGTGTATAAGCCAAAGGAATATGGCTTGTTATAGCGCCACCATGTGGCCAATTGGGATAAGGTTTCTTTTAGCTTGAGTAGAGGGTGACCATAGGACCCTAGGTGTAAAGCTTGGTAGCTGTAAAAGGTTTTTCTGTGCAAAGAGTTTTAGGGCAAAATAATAATAATAAAAAAAATTAATAGATTTAAATAAAAATAAAATCTTATGAAAATAAAAATGTGTGATAGTTTTACACAGGGGAATAACTGAATAACTAAACGGAATAAATAAAATTTAGGAATCATACACATGTGGAAAATAAACATCAAAACCAAAATATATGTAAAAAAAACCTAAACTAATACATTGCATCTTGGAAAATAAAAATAAAAACCCATGAAAAGCTATTATTAAGCTATTAATAATACATTTCATGAATTATAAAAATAAAATAAAAGATGCGCACACAGCACAAAACTTAACAAGTGTTTAAAACTACATGGGATTTTTATAAAATCATTCTAGAATTCCTTCACGTCTAAAATCGTTATGTTTTAATGATTTACTGAAATTCACTGAACAGATTGCGGGGGAAAAAAACCCGAACCCCCGGGGATGGACGGAACCCAAAAGCACCTCCGGAATTTTCACCCGTCGTTACAGCTCTGAATTCCTGAAATGAGCCGAGAGACGAGTCCTTGGCCGGCGCTTCTCCGGGGTTATTCTTCTTCATCCAGATAATACACAAGGCTGGACATCATCTCAATATTCCACCACAGAGACGAAACCATTCCAGGTTTCTGAGCTCATACTTCTTTCTGGCGTGTGTTGACACATTTATAAAAAAAATTCTAGAAGACAAACATCTATAATGAAATGCAAACGAGCTCCGTGAAGTGAGGGCTCAAAGGGAAATGAGCTTCATAATGAATCTATAAATATCTGATGCGCAAAGATCAGGATTACGTCCAAGATGTGTTTCAGCAGATTTCTCTGAAACTTCGTATCCGACGAGTTCCGAAAATACTAATAGAATACTTACAGAACAAATTTCTTTCATTTAAAACAAACTAACTAACAAAAGACAAATGATACATCAATGTTTCTATAAAGGGACCGTCTGTGTGTTCAGAATCCCCTTCAAGCCCGTCACACACGCCATACAACATGTTCACACCAGATCCAAAACGTGGAACTAATTCCTGGGACAGTTGTGGATGTGTCATATGAAAGTCATCTTTTCTACGACGGAGAATAACATCATGATCCCCGTCATGGAGTTTCGAACAGGTTAAAATATGTGACCCAATCTGGCAAAATGAGTCACAACGCCCAAAAATTCAAAATTGAGTTAGTCATACTTATTTAAAAGAGGAGACTCTATAAAACAAATAAAACTAAATAAAACAAATTTGGTGTTAATATCTTGAAAATTGGCCAAGTTATGGCAAAATGAAGTTTGTGATGAGACGCCTATAAATTTCACAGAAAATGGAGAAAAACGCATTTAAAGT
>JAOUQZ010000035.1:37466413-37478912 GCA_028564935.1 Neosilurus hyrtlii
TATATATAAAATTGTATTTTATTTATTTATATATATTTTTTAATTAAACCAATTTTTTACTTTTTTTCAGTGTGACTGCAGATTCAAACCTAATAAAACCTTCCAAAGGAAATTCATCACAATACTTACATAAGTTTTTGGGTAAAGTTGCTAACAAACAAACAAATCGCTACAAAAACATAACCACCTTACATATTATTATAATAAGAAGTAGTAGAAGAAGAAGAAAAAGAAGAAGAAGAAGAAGAAGAAGAAGAAGAACAACAACAACAACAACAACAAAACAATTGTGAATTGTGATAATAATAAAAAGAAGGGGAACAAGAAAAGTGAAGAAGAAAGAAGAAAGATAATAATAATAATGATAATAATAATAATAATAATAATAATAATAATAATAATAATAATAATAATAATAACAATGTTTTTGTTGTTGTTGTTGTTGTTGTTATTTATACCAATTTAAAGTTCAGAAAGTTTGGCGATAACTGAAATGAGATTTTCTGAAGTGTAAAATAAAATGTAACTTTATTAAACGTATTTATGGTGGTTTTGTTGTTCCTGAATAAAAGTACTGGAGCATGTAGCAGAAAGCGTCTGCGTCTATTTAACGCTGATTTTCTCTTGCCGTGTCCTTCTATAGAAATGAGCAGCACTTTATTTCCCTTCTTGGGTTTTATATAATATGACAGGCAGGATGATAAGAGTGGAGAGGTGAATGTGGGCCACTTTCACAGCAGTAATCTTTGTTTCCTTCAGTTTTTTTTTATCTGGCACTGAGAAGATGCAGTGAGCACACTGAGAATCCTTTTTTTCTGAAGTGGAAGAACAAAGGCTTCAGACTTCTCAGAATTTCATTCCCATCTGCCAATCTTTCCCCGACTGTCATCTGGGTATCGACCGGTCTTTATAGTTCTAACACTCTGAGAGTCGGGTTAAAAACAGAGCCGGAGATGTCACTTCATCCTCAGTATGATTAAAAAAATAATAAAAATAAACCCTCCGATGGGCTGGTGCTGTGATTTCTGTTTTTTATTCCATATTTATATTTAAATTATACTTTATAAACAAACCCACACTGTTTCTTACTGAGGAAAAAAATCTAAAAGTAAAAGTAGAAGCACAGAGGATCAGGACTCACAGCAAAAGGAACGATACCGGATTCAGATACGGTTCAGTTTCCTCAAAATATTCATTCTGAATTTTCATGCAATAAGTTCGGAAAAAGGTTCTGAACCCACAGAAGGCAAACAGTCCAAAAAGTCCAAGTAAATAAACTGTATAATAGTATATCATTATATTGTTATATTTATTTATTTGTTTCTTTTTTGCAGCAAATATCTTAATATCATAAGACATTAACACATCCAGACACTTATTAGCAAAATTAATGTATACACATGCATACACACACACACACACACACACACAAATGCTGTACAGATACAGATGTTTTACAGATACAGATAGATCCAGCGGTCTGTATTAGGTTATATATTTAATCCCAGTTTGGCTCGTTTTAAGCCATTACAATTCTAATAATGAAGATAAAAATATTGGGATGAAACTTAATTATGCGTGTAAGTCAAACACATCCCAGAATAAACATCCCAGCATAAACATCCCAGCTTAAAGGTCCCAGCATAAAGGTCCTAGCATGAACGTCCCAGCATGAACAGCCAGGCATAAACATCCCAGCATAAAGGTCGCATCATAAATGTTCCAGCATACACGTCCCAGCATGAACGTTCCAGCATAAACATCTCATCATAAACGTCTCAGCTTAAAGGTCTCTTCATAAAGGTCCCAGCATGAACGTTCCAGCATAACCGTCCCAGCATAAAGATCCAGCATAAATGTCTCTTCATAACCGTCCCAGCATAAACGTCTCAGGATAAACGTCTCAGCTTAGATGTCTCAGGATAAACGTCTCAGCATGAAAATTCCAGCATAAAAGTCTCAGTTTAATTTAAAACTGCATTTTTTTACTGGCACATAAAGATCTGGTGTTGATTACATTAATCCCATTAAACACCTACCAGTGTTTAATTGGTTTATTCTTTCATATATCTGAATTACCTGATTGATTGATTGATTGATTGATTGATTGATTGATTGATTGATTGATTGATTGACTGACTGATTGATTGATTGATCCTTTCATCCAACATACCCATCATTGATATATTCCTCCATCCTTCCATTAATCCATCCATCCGAACAGATAAAGGTGTTTCTATACACTGGAATAAAGATAGAATTAAGAATTGATTGACTATCATATCTCATGTTGTACCAGGACCATGTTGCCATAGTTACTGATATGTAAAGATAGAGCTGTAAACTAGAGGCTGACATTTTTTTAAGAATCCCACAGGTCACGGGAGAGTCAACCTATAATCAGATGATTGGAAGGTACAGGATAAAAAGTTAACAGGAGCAGATGGGAGTGGGAACCAACCAATAGGACAAAAAATACAAAACAAAAAAAAATCATACGACAGGCGCCGCCATTTTGTTGTTTTCTTTCCATAAGCCTACACTGCAACACAAGTCAAAAGAACTACACGGCTCAGAAGCCATCAGTGCTTTTTGCCGAAATTAAAGGAAGAATGGTACACAGTGTTTTTTTGTTTAAGCAATTTAAAACATGAGATTATTGTCACTGTTTAAAGGAAACAAGTGCTCAATAAATTAGTTGTTTTAGTATGTTATGTTTGGGTTTATTCAACTAAGGTAAGCATGGTGTGACCCATGTACTGTTTTCTTAGTTTTTTTTTAATGTATTTATGTATGTATGTATCTATCTATTTATCTATCTATCTATCTATCTATCTATCTATTTGTTTATTTATGTAGTTAATTTTTAACTTTTTTTTTTTACTGTAACTGACCTCCAAAAAAGCTAGAAACAGGGACTTAGCAGCTGGTGAAGGTTTTTTGTTTGGATTAAGCACTGAACTAAAAATAACTGGATGTCAGACTGGGCTGCAGAGGCTGAAGTCACCGGATATGCCTGTGCAGCCATATTGCTAGATCCAAAAACATTCCCTGCTGTGGTCCTAAAAGCTGAAACATCTCCCGTTTACTTTTAAACTTCAATTGTTTTTTTTGTTTGTTTGTTTTATAGTCCACTATTACTTTTTAATGATGCCTTCATGTGAAGTGTTAAACTGTACAAACAGAAAGATACAAGAATGTAGGAAATAATTCCATGTGTGAATAGTGCTTTGAGTATCTTTGTAGAATTATAGTGGTTGTAGTTATACACATGTGTACTTATGTTTATTATTTAGTGAATGTGTTAATATAAAACAGTTTAGATTGTGATTAACATGCATGATTCATGGATATTGAAATAAATGTACATGTATCATATACAGTTTGTGTAATTAAGTGCAAAAATACTACATGTAGTAAATTCTACATCAGATTCTGTAAGTTTATGTGTACAAACAGTAATTATGTTCTTTCTTATTAAATTACATAAGTACATTATCTGTAGACTTATTATTATAAAGAGATTTTATGAACATGTATTATATTTGTAATCTGAATGGCCTATTATGTAGAGAAATTCCATATATACATATATATCCAAATTTATTCACAGGCCTACTATATCGAGAGGAATTATGTTACATTTGTGAATATTCTATATTATCTTATAAACTAAATAAAGTAATTATTTGGTCAATATGTATATATTAACCATTCTTTGTACTTTGTTTAGCTAAATTTCAATTCAAGGCAATAAATAAATTCATATATATAATTTAAACTGATTTTTATTATATTTATTAATAATATTTTATTATTTATTATCAATTAAGTCTTAAACTATATTAATTTTTTTGGTAATATAGGCTTAAATGGGATGGGAGTGGGAGTCATTTTACCAGGATTGGGATGGGACAAGATTTTTTTTTTGGAAGTGGAATGGAACAGGAGTGAAAATCCACTCCCATGTCACCCTCTACTGTAAACATGGAACAAACAAAATAAGTGTGAACATTAAATGAGTGATCAATGCACTCTTTCTTACTTTCTTTCTTTCTTTCTTCATTTATTTGCCCAGGTTAGATGGCTAGATGAATGGATCATTTCTTGGTCAAACTGATGGAAGGATAGATGAATTGGTGAATGAGTGTACAGATGAATAATTAGATGGATTGATTAGTGGATGAACAGATGCATGGGTGGATGCATGAACGAGTGGATAGATGGATGAGTGGATGGATGGATGGGTGAATGAATAAATGGCTAAATAGATGAGTGGAAGATTAGATGGATGAATAAATGGATGAACAGGTGGATGGATGCATTGCTGTTTGTATGATTAGATATGTGGCTGGCTGGCTGACTGGCTGGATGGCTAAATGGAGGGATGGATAGATAAATAACTGGATGGATGAATGGATGGATATATGAAAAGATGAATGGATGAGCGGGCAGATGAACGAATGGCCAGATGGATGAGTAGGCAGATGGATTATTTGATGGATTGATAAATAACTGGATGGATGGATGAATGAACAGATGTATAGGTGGATGAATGCATGGATAGATAGAGAGATAGATTGCTGGATGGATGGATAAATAGTTGGCTGGATAGATGGATTGACAGAATGATGGACTATTGGATGGATGTTCTGGCAGCCATGAATGAATGGGTTGATGGATGGATAAATGGCTGGTAGGATGGACAGATGTTTAATCACCTCTCTCTCAGGTGTCACCCAGGAGAGTACAGTTCCATTTTGCTTCTGGTTCCCCTCGACGTTTCCTCCTCATGTCATCTCAGAGAGTTTTCTTCACCTCCGTCACCTCTCACTCATTGATTATGGATGTAAATCTGCACCCGGGTTTGAGTGAAGCTGCTCTGTGACAGTGTGTATATAAATAAAAAGGCAGGGAATTGGAAAGTGGTCCGAATTTAATTTTTACTCAGGGTTAAATCGTACTCTGGAGTGATTCAGCCTTGAATAAAAATGACTGTATCTCTGTGGGAAGTGTCCTCATTTCACATTTCGTATTCTTCCTTACATTCTTTTTTTTCAAACCTGATCCCGATGACTAGGCTCTGCCCTGATGTGCTGTAAAATAAAAAAGTGTAAATCTACCAGTTTCATAGTTATTGCGTCATTTCCCTGAATATTTCCGCCAGTGTTTCACTGCTCGAAGCCCCGCAATGACCTGCAGGTTGGAGGGTAATCAAATATTTCTAAACATATTCATTACCGCCTTTAATTGTTTGTAATAGAGTTCAAGTGCATTGAATGAAATGTAACTGCACCTGGCAGAAACAACCCACCTATAGATGCATACTTTTTTTTAAAAATCATGGTCCATATCGGTGGACTGTTTAAAAGTATATAACAAACTACCAAACCCCATAATTAACCAATCATGATCCGGTATTCAGATAAGTCGTGTAATAACAAAGAAAAATCAGCTGCAGGAAGGAAACTGTATTCTGCTTCATCACCACCAAACTGATGATTATTCTCCTCAAACCGAATAACGCCGTGTGGTTTGCTCCGCCCCTTCTCCGCCTTTAGCTGGATGCCGTTATTATTCATAAGTAAAAGGAATTCTACACAAAGGCATTATATGGCTTTTAAAACATCAGCTCTCTCGACTGTCATCAAACCTGTTACTTTATATTGGTCAGGTGTTCATCCATGTTGAAACTCATCTTAACTCATTCATCCAGAGCAACATTAATTAATCATTTTCATGCCTGACTTCGTCGCTCTTATAAGCCATTTCCTTAAGCTGTAATACACCGAAGAAATGTTCTGCTACATAAAACCCGGGAGAACCCGAGCACCTGAGAACAGTGACACTATCTTCCTAAACATGAAAGAAAGACAGCAAAATGGAAGCAGTTGGAGTCGGTGTTATTATGTTCTTCCTCATGGCTTGGAGAATAGATAATTATTTTATAACAGCACTCGTGCTTGGATGAATCCTGGTTTGTATTTGATGAGCTGTGAAGCAGAAGAGAGGAGAGCGGTTTAAGATACAGCTGTTTGGAGATTTATTCCGTTTACTGACGCACCGCTCTTTAAAGACAATACTTGATTTCCACAATGCTGCTGCAGGCGTTGTATACATGCGTGCATACATCAAGAAACATTCTATAAACAGTATAGCTATACGGTGGTGAAGTGATTAGCATGTCTGCCTCGGAACAAGTCGGTCCTGGGTTCGAGTCCCAGGATCGGTGATGGGCTTTCTGTGTGGAGTTTGCATGTTCTCCCCATGCGTGGGTTTCATGAATATTGGTCTGATTGGCTGGTCCAGATTGGCCCATGTGTGATTGTGAGTGAATGGATGTTTGTGTGCTGGATTGGAGAGTTGTTCAGGGTGTACCATGCCTTCACCCAGAGTCGGTTGAGATAAGCCTCCCGGTGACTCTGGTAGGAGTCTTAAACGGTTTGACAAATGAATGAACCACTCTGAAAACCAATGAATGAATGAATGAATGAAAACACCCTCAAAACTCAAAACACTAAACATTTACACAAATAAAGAGGATATGAAGCATCACATCAGGTGCCAGAACATGTGGAAGAAAGAACACGAAGCAGCGCATGATTAGTGTGATTAATGGTGGAGAGAAACTTGAAATATCCTGTATTAGAGTGATAATGCTGCTGCAGTTGTCAATCAACCACAAACACCTCAGGCTGCAGTGGTGTGCAGGTGATAAGTAGCCTCCCTGAAAAAAAGCCTATAATCTGTAAAGTCTGTGCCACACGAAGCAGTGCCAAACACTCGGCAGCAAAACGGCAGGACGCCAAGAATCAGCCGTCTCATCTCCAGCACCACGCAGGTGACTGTTCAACACGCCGAGCAGGGAAGGGCAGATGGCAGGCAGGTAAAAGTGCAGCAGCAGGGGTTCACCCAAACACCACGAGCAGTAAAATACCGACATCAAGCGCAGATGTAAAATACGGCTGAAGAGTTCGGCCACACCGAATTCAGGGAAATGGCAGAATGAAATTCAGACATCATTAAAATGGACGCACATGTTCCCTTCCAGCAGAAGAACACAAGCACAGAAGAACCCAGTACTGAAGATGGATTTCAGTGACTTTGCAAAGGTAAATAAATAAGTCTGTGTTCCATGTTTTTTTTTCCTGACAGCCAAAATACGGGCAGGTGCGATCACTCTACTTCTATCTTCCATTATCAGTTAATTATCAGATGAATATAAAGGTTTCCTGGTGAATCCACGCCAGCTCATGGACTTAGTATCTCTTATTCACCTGTTCTACATCATGTTATGATTCTTTGTGTTCACAATAACAATAACGATAATAATAACACGGCCGAGCAAGGGACGAGCGGGAGTATGCGTGATAACCTGGCGGCACAACACTGATTCTTAGAAAGTAAAAATGTCCGAGATAAAGTGTCATGTATCATGGCAGCCGGTGCAGGGGCCATTTACACTCGAAGGAGAGAACAAAAGGTTTCAGAAAAACGGTGTGGATCCTATTTTATTTTAGTTCCAAAAGATACCGCTGTATTTTATCTTTATTTAATTCCCCACGTGAGGAGAACAAGAAACTTTAAACACATCATTCATTCATGAGGCCGCTTTCATGTTGAACTGATGTGAGGTCGGCGGGATCAGAGCCCACAGGGGAGAAAACCTGTACCTGTAACTTACAGGTGTGAAACTGAAAGCACAAAAAAGTGAACAACTTAAATGATAAATGAAGTGGAAAATCGAACCCTGAGTGCTTTGCAGGACGTCCTGTATGAGTTTATGAGTATACTCTCTTGTGAACATGACTTCAGGAGAATATGCTGAGCTCAACACTAAAGTCAGAAATGCTAGTTGAGATACTTTATGAGTCCCGACTTTGATCTTCCAACAGCGAGCGAGCTGAACGTTTAAAATTCTAACCAAACGGGGACTAAAGCTCAGACCCCCAGAGCAGAACAATACCGCCGCGCTTAATTATGCAGCTTGAGATTTCTCATCTGCATCCAGGCAAAGAAAGGCAATTAAATGGAAATGGGTAGATAACGAAATCCAGTCATAGGAGAACTGAAAGTACTTATTACGGTTTGAGCTCTCTTTCGTGGATCGGGGGATTTAAGGGTGTGATTTATTTAACATACTGGAGAAGGCTTTGAGTAAAACTTTAATTTGTGCTAAAAAAGATTGCAGGATGCTAGCAGGGTGTCCCAGTGCCTTAATATTTCAAATAAATAAATATATAGATAAATAAATAAATAAATACAAAGAGAATAATCAGGACAGGATGTGTAATCAGGAAGATAATCATTCATTTTCATGAAACATTTGTCCTCATCATGGATGATTTTTTTCCCCCAAAACCTAATCAAGACGTAGAAATGCTTCTAAATATCATTACATCACATCTGACGCCAGCCTGATTTTACATAAGATGCAGATGAACTCTAATGAGTGAGAGGAAGGGGGGGGGGGGGGGCGGTTATATTGAATGTGTTGCATTTTAATGAGCTCATTCACTCTTACTCGCCTTTGCTGTAATTACACTGAGCTCAGATTGATGAAACATTCCTGTTCTCCTGCTCATCCTAAATGTTCAGCGTATAAGATTTTGGCATTTCATCCTGTCAAGCCTGAAACACTGGACCTAATCTATCAGTGTCAAACAGTTCAGGCTGGTGGGGGTTTTGTGATGCTGTGGGGAATACTTTCAGAAAACTTCAGACCCTTTAATACCAATTCATCATTGGAATATCAATAAAGATGAGTCGAGACATCAACAAGTTGTGTAAATGTTTAATTCTGAGCTAAAATTGAGAAAAAAAAACACAGTGATTACCTCTTATCACTCTTTGTGCATTATTATTAACAAACCGTGTGCTTAATGTATTTTATTATATCATTTGTGTGTTTTATTTCATACTTTAAAAAAAACAAGGCAGACTCAATATATAGTTTTATATGCATGATACATGGAGTGTGTTTGAGACGATGATGTGATGCTTTTAGGGAATATTTTTAGGATAATTCGGCCGCATCAGTGGACCAAAACTCTCTACACTCTCGACATGGTTTATGACACAAAGTGGCTATAGCAACCAGTAGAGTGTTTTTAGACCCACATGACCAACATTATAGTAAAATACACATTCATAAACTAAACCATAAACTTAGTTTATCAACACTTGATTTAATGGCAGTTTCTCTTTATAATAACCCAGTGACCTCAAGGCGAGATGAAGTGGAGCTGGAAAATTAATATTTAATAGCACTAAGGTCAAAGATGGAGCATTGTTACTTTCAGGTTTACAGTTGTGCCTGAAAGTTGAAAAATATTCCAGACAGTTATAGCTGTATAAATAATGCAGGTATGCTGTAGGTGACTCACTGTGCATAAATATATTTAAATAATTAAACAATAAACTTAAATAAACTCATAAAACCACACAGCTACAAAAATAATCAAAAACTTTGCGAGGTAATAAAGTAAAGTGTACTATTACATAAAGGTTTATTACCCCAATTCCAAAAAAGTTGGGACACTGTGTAATTCACAACAGAACATAGAAAACATATCAGACATACCAGCATACTGCACATACCAGCGTGGTGATGAAGGCATGAAAAATATTAGCTTATATTTAATCCGATGGCAGCAACACGTCCCAGAAAAGTGCGAAGACTTTGAATATCTCATCATCTGGACAACATCAGAATATCTTCAAGAGATTCCAAAAATCTGGAGAAATCTCTGCGTGCGAGGGGCAGGGACGGAATTCGATGTGCAGTACACAGTACACATGCTTTTGGGATGTTTTCTTTTACGGGAGCGCGCACTGACTACACCAAAACAATGGCATCATTTTATTACTACAACAAATCCTGTTAATTAAACCGTCACACAAATAAAAATCAGGACGAAATAACCGACATGGACACGTCCAACCCTGACGATTTCATGACCTCGATTTAGGGACTTAATTAACTATCCATAATTAACCGTTTGTCTTCACTCATCTACGCCGGTGTACCGGAATGGTTTATAATCATTCTTCTTCAGTGAGCACTTTATCCCGGAACCCTGGGCCTGAGATGAGAATCCAGCTTCTTAAACAGTCCATGCTGCAGTGAAACACGTCCACAAGCTCATAACGACATACGCAAGAGCATCCGTGCCACCATTACCATTTAGATTAAATATTTATAGCCGTCACATCGTCACATTGTCACCTAGGCGAAGCTGTGCCGTCGATTTCGATCCGAAACAACTAATCGTTCAAAAAAAATGCAAAAAAAACGGATGCCCCATCTGGATTTGGTTGTTGTTGGGAGTTTTTCCCCCATCATGAAAACATATAACCAGGCCCGGCATGTGCTAGCTTGATCTTGGGAGGTCAGTGAATCTCCCACTGCTGTCATATTAGTTTATTAAAATCTCCCATCACTCTGGCGGAGTTCATTCCCAGTCCCGGAGCAGAAAGCAGCATCGTTCAGCTGCCTCGCTGTGTAAATGACTTGCCCTTGGCACATAGCTAAAGCAGCCAGAGCTAATATTTCACCTGCATGACAGATCTGCGCTGTTAAACGATAGAATGTGGAATTATTTCAGGCAACAACGATACATGATGCATGATACAAAAAGCTTCAATTTCACAAGTTTGACCTGCTTTAATACCAGAGAGTAAATAAAATTGATTATTACCCCGTGTCAGAAATATCACTTTGCTGAAATGGTAATGAACTTGCATCGGTTAGTGTTTAGCGGTTTGGAGTAAAATCAACCCTCATACACTGTTTGCAACAGTATAAAAACCCATAGCATGTAAGGTAGCTCCATGGTTACGCTGGTAAATACCCATGCACTCGTCTTAGGATATATTCTATAGTACGTAAACATGATCAAATTTGCAAAAACTCTCTTGTTTAAAGGGTTTAAAAGATAGTTAAGGTTTGACCTTTCAGAGTCTCTCAAGGTCAGAGGTACATTTGAAAGTCCATATATGGATCCCTGTTAATGTTCCATAGCGACGGCGTGTCTATCATTACTGGTTTTGAGGTTATAAAAGAAGTTATAATCTCCAAAACTTTGTGACCTCTCACTGACCTTCATCTTTGACCTTGACATTCTAAAGTCAAATCATCTCAGGTAGGGAAGTGTGTCCCCGCACCAAATTTGGTAAGAATCTGAGCTGCCCCAAAACAGACCTTAAACGCAGCCTTAAACCATCGGTGGTGGCTCGGTAGTTAAGGCTCTGGGTTATTGATCCGAAGGTTGGAGGTTCAAGCCCCAGTACCACCAAGCTACCTCTGTTGGGCCCTTGAGCAAGGCCCTTAACCCTCAACTGCTCTGGATTAGGGAGTCTGTAAATGTATTTACTTTTGATTTTATTAAAGGAATTAAAACAATGATATTAAAAAAGTAATCAGCTTCACATTAGAATGGCGCGGCATGGCGGCGTCGTGGTTAGCTCGTCCGTCTCACAGCACGAAGGTCCTGGGTTCGAGTTCCGGGCTCGGTGCGGGTGTGTCTGCGTAAAGTGCGCATGTTCTCCTTATGCTTACGTGGGTTTCCTCCAAGTACTCCGGTTTTCCCCTACAGTCCAAACACATGCACATCAGGCTTACTGGCTGTTTTAAATTGCCCCTAAGGGTGAGTGCCAATGTGCAGAATTGTGTGCGTTGGCCTGCGGTGCACTGTTGAGCTTTTCGGGTGTATTTTCATTTTTATTCTTTTGCTCTCTTCAGAGCTTTAACTCTACTGAAGCTACACTACAGAACAAGGGGAAGGGGCGCCATTAATTAATGAGAGAGGAGAGATAACAGGATCCAGTGCAGCTGTTGGAGAGCCGTGTTAGTAAATCAATGCGACCGGATTTCCCACAGTAGAAATCCGTGAGAACGAAGGCTGCAGGATATTTGATGATGCGAAGCCCGAGCCGCCAGCGCGGTGATAAAACACGGTGATCAGGAACACTTTGATCTGAAACTTGAGTCTCCGAGACAGGAGAACAAACAAACCCAAATCTGCACATCATCACCGACCTGCTCCAAGTTCACACACCGCGGTACTTTTAACCGAAATGCGAGGCGACTCGAGAATGTCGCTGTGGCAGAGGGGGCGGGGCTACTGAACTGGGAAAAGCTTGCTTGTGTTTTGAGATCTTCTGGAACTTTCTTAATTTGATTTTTAATGAGGATTTAGATAGTAAGAGGGCGTGGTTCGATCTGCGCCACGCCCCGGGGCGTGTACATCAGCTGCAAATAATATTAAAAATGAGAAGCAGCAATAAGTACAGCGCCACCATCTGACTGAACCCACACATAAATATATTCTGCTAAAATTTTAATGTAAATAAACTGCAGCGTCTCTCACAACCCCGACGGATAAAAATATATAATGGATGGATGAGTGGATGATGGATGGATGAAAGGATACTCTCTCTCTCTCTCCCTCCCTCTCTCTCTCTCTCTCTCTCTCTCTCTCCCTCCCTCTCTCTCTCT
>JAOUQZ010000035.1:37479012-37495761 GCA_028564935.1 Neosilurus hyrtlii
GTGTGTGTGTGTGTGTGTGTGTGTGTGTGTGTGTGTGTGTGTGTGTGTGTGTGTGTGTGTGTGTGTGTATGTGAGAGTGTGTGTGTTGACCCTGTGATTGGCTAGCAAGCTGTTCAGGGTGTACCTCACCTTTGCCCAGAGGCAGCTTAAATAGGCGCCAGGCTTCCGCATATGTGATGTATTAATTTATTTATTTGTTTATTTATTTTATTTTTGGCTAAACAGGTATAGAAACCTTTTATTATTATTATTATTATTATTATTATTATTATTATTATTATTATTATTATTAATAATTATTATATACTGTTATTAAAAATAATCCCAGGAAATAATCAAACAAACAAACAAGTGAATATTTAAACCGTTTAAAGATTTTTGTGGTGCTAAGTTAAATCTCACCCACGTGTTTTATCACATTTCCTTTTTATTTATTTCACATATTTTGAAAGTGTTTTTTTTTTCTTTCAGGTTTATTTTTGGGGAACATTGCATTGTGGGAACACAGCGGTGTCCCAAGCAAATGATCACTTCCTAAATTGCAGAATGATTTTGTCCCCCGCAGCTTCAAATCTCGCCTGTGAGAGAATTATTAGAGAAGAGGAAAATTCCTGCAGCTCAGATCTCCTGTAACGATCTGAACCGCTCCATCATATCAGCTTCCTCTTCCATGTGTAGAGTTTAATGTGTTTGACCAGAACCCTGGTGTGTTGTTCCTCTTACTGTCGGGTTCCTTAAGGAGGTGAGAACACATCTATCTCACTCTGAGACAGCGAGTCGACTCTGAATCGACTCATGTCGGGGAGTGAATCAAACACGTCGTGTGGTTTGGGCTACAGCGACTCTGTACAAACTGATGAACTGAAACGTGAGATGCTAACTGGGCTAAAGGACAGAGCTGAAGAAACGCCATGTGTTCCGGCGACCGAGAACGTTTGCAATTCTGTTTATTTCAATTCTTGTAAATGTTCCTTATAAATACTGTATATTACTTAAAGTATAGTAGTTTATTGTACTACAAGGGAGTGGTGCGATATGATTGGATCACTATCTCAGGATAATCGACATTATCTGTCCCGTCCTCAGCGCGTTTGCTGACATTCTTTATTGGTTGTGGGAGGTTTTGTTTCTGTTTAACTAATTACAGCAAAATATATCATATTTATATTTAACATTGAGAGCTGGAGTCTTTTAGGAAGTTGGAAATCACCATGACGCATCAAATCAGAAAACTCAGCTAATGCTAACTGGCAACGATGCTAACATACCATGTAAAAAAATGACATCTAACATACTGTAGATCTCACACTGCACTGGTTCGGTAGCATTCTCTATTGGTTCGGTTACAAAACTCGGTTATTGCTACATATGGCAAGCTAGCATTATTGCTAAGGTATTATGTAACATACCAGTCAACCATATTAGTGAGCGAGCATTCTCTACCAAATGATTTGTTCTATTAAACATATTAAAACTGATATCTTTATTTATTATTTATTTATTTACTTACATTCTGAGAGGTATGAAGTATGTATGCATTCCATTATTTAAATATAATTTTTATTTTATTTTATACAACTGGAAAACACTGTGGCGAATCATAACAGAAAACCCAGCTAATGCTAGCTAGCGACCATGCTAATATATCCTGTAAAAATTGCCATTTAGCTCAGCTAGCACAAATGTTACGCAGCTATATTGGTTAGCTAGCCTACTCTGTCTGCTGCGTTAAAATAAAATAAAAATAAAAATAAAAGTGCAAGCTAGCAACCTTATTCAGTCAGTTATGTTTGCGAGCTACTTTGCTAGCGTATTCGCTTGCTGGGCTAATTGTTCAGCTGTTTCAGTTAAACCAATTACAAAAGAAAGCAACTAATGTTTTGCATTAATGTATTACTGATTACTTTATATTAGAGCCTAGTCACATCCTATTTCTGCCATTTTTTCCCCTTTTTTTCCCCCTTTTTTCTGCGGGTGGGGGGGGTGCACTGTATTGGGTTGTACTAAGCAGTGAACCTTGGTCTGGATTTTGCATGGAATTATTTATTTATTAATTTATCCATATCCTGGACACTACTTACTACTTTTTCATTGAAGCAGATTCCAGTCCAGAGTTTTAGACACATTCAGTCTTTTATTACCTTCTTGTTTGAAGCAGCGATACACAAAAAGTTATTTGAAGTTGAAATTGTCATGAAATTCCTACCACAGGTGGAGCCTTGAACAGGGAAAGACTCCATCAGATTTTAGAGAAGATCTGAATTAAAATCTGGATCCTGGAATTTGTAAAGGATTCTTGAACATTGTAAGATAGGATGATTTTATATATGGTTCATTGCTGGTCTTGGTGGAGGTTTGCGCTCTCCGAGTGCTCTTGTTCTTTATACAATGTGGAAGAACACACAGACGATACACAGAACAACTGACAAGTCATGTTTCTCTCTTTTTTCTCAACAAAGAATCATTTATTCACACATTTAGTGAAAATCACGGTTTTATTGAAAGGACACAGGAAGGTAGAGAAACCGAGACATGTAGCAGTAGATTAAGTCCTCAGTGCATGGCACATCATTCTCAGGGAGACGACCCACTGTGAGTCTGGTGTGAGGGTTTATTTTGTTGTTGTTGTTGTTGTTGTTGATTTTTTTTTCCTTTTTCTCATTAAATTCTTGCACCAAAAGCTTTCAGGTTGTCAATAATCGAAGTTGGCCAGCCAACTCGATTCTCTCAATTCACTCGATTTATACTTCAGAATACACAAAAGGGAAGAGTTTAAATTAAAACTACCACCATCACACACACAAAAAAAGAAAAAAAAACAATCTTCACATTTATTTCTTTGCTCTTCTTTCATTTAAGAGGAGTTTTAGCACTGGGGGATTTCAAACCCAACCGGTGTGAAGTCCGATCCGACGCTTGTGTATGGAGTGAACGTGTCTCTGGCCTGTGGTGCAAGTCCACAAAGTTCTGAACTACAAACACGACGCGTCAAAAGAAAAACTCAAAAGAAGAAAAGAAGAGACATGTTATTATAAAAAGAAAGAAAGAAAGAAAGAAAGAAAGGAAGGAAAGAAAAGATCAGTATGGTTATAAACGTGAAACCTAAAAGTCTATAGTGCATGCCGTTGTACTAAGCTGCTGGATCTCGGGTTGAACCCGGACATTTGGGGTTCCATCTCTACAATAGCAGTGATACTTACACGGTGTGTGTGTGTGTGTGTGTGTGTGTGTGTGTGTGTGTGTGTGTGTGTGTGTGCTTTCTATTCTCAGGGTCAGGGAAGTTAAACTGATTAAACCGATACCAGACGGAAACATCTGCCCAGTCTTTTAGTCGCGTTTTTCCTGCTGCGTCGTTTGTTCGTGTCTCAGTTGTGTTTGTCCAGCTGTGTCTTTTTTCCTCCCTCCATCTTCCCGCTGTTCACGGCTGACTGTGTGTCGGTGTGTTCCAGAGTCCTCGGCTGTACGGGAGATAATAAACTGTTAGACGGCTTAGATTGTAGTTGTTGTTGTTGTTGTTGTTGTTGTGTTGTTGGTGTACCTGCTGGTGCGAGGGTTGCTCTGATTTCTCCACAGATGTTCTCTCGGTTTGATTCTGGAAGCATTCGACCCCCACCTGAGCATGAAAACGGGCAATCATTTCATTAAAAACAACGATTTCAGCTCCACAATCCAAACTCGTGCAGAGAAAGTTCTGTGTATTCAGAAACGGGGTACGTACCATCTTAATTTAAAATCACCGGCGTGTGATTATATTCTCGTCTCGCCTCTTTCCCACCATCGAGACATGACCAAGTGAGCTGGTGCGAGTCAAGCCCATTAGCATTTTTACTGGCACCTTGTGCCCTCTGGGGCTACTTCAAGGCTAGAAGCTCAGGGAATTTGGCCCGGCGATTACCCATCGGCCAGACAAAGCCAACTGATACTTACGGCCGTGTCAAGTGGTGTCTTTCTAATTTGTGTCAAAAATGTATTGATAAGAAAACTAGTGCTAAGTGCTCGCCTTATACAACTACGCTAAATTACCGCTAATCATGGTCTAATTATTTGTGTAAATAAGGATGCACGTTGCTGTAAACAATAGTTTTTGTGGTATTTTATTAAATTCCCTGCTCAGGTAAATCGCTGATAGATCAGACCGCATTAGTGTCGACCCGCGGTGGTGATGCTCTCTCCGCAGCGGAGCTGTGCGTCAGGGGATCGCTCTCTCTCTGAGATTTCCTTCCCCAGTAGATTTACTGTCATTACTTCTCGTGTAAGTCAGTTATCTTGGGCGGAGTGGTGTACGCTGGCAGCAAGTCAGTGTTTTGTGGGCGGGGAAACTACCGGGCTGTAGCCGCGATCATAGAAACACAAACAGATTTTCAGGTCGAAGGTTCACTCCTTAGGCAACACGCCTCATAGCCTTGTGATAGCCCTGGCATGACCTTATCGATCTGTTGATGTAATTCCTTTAACTCTATACCGCAAACCACTGGTTTGATTAGATCCCCAACACATCCACCATGTGATCTGGGATCAGAAGGTTTCTTTAATTCATCACAGTGTTATTAATACAGACTCAAGAGCTCTTTCGTTGGAAGGCGTTTAAATCATTCATTCAGGTGGTGTGTGGTGCGCCGTAAATAATTAACGTTCCATTGAAAATGCACTTTATTCCCAATTATTACAGAAAACACAGCGACCTGCTGCACTTGAGTTAAAGAGCTTTTAATTCTCTGCTCTGTGCTACAAGAAAAAGATTTAATAATTACAAACAAATCTAAACCTGCAGAAGATCACAGGACAGCTGGAAAGATAATATCATCTCAGAGCTGCAAATCACTCAAGCTTTCATAAAACAACCGCAAATCGATTGATTGAAGGAAAACTTCAGTGAAAGAGTGAAATGGATTCCGTACTGAGTGCTGAGATACCTGGCAACCGCAAAACTGCACTACACTGTAACCCTATGGGGCATTCATTCATTCATTCGTTTACTCATTCATTCATTCAATCATTCGTCCGTTTGCTCATTCATTCATTCATTCATTCATTCAATTATTAATTCATTCATTCATTGATTCATTCAATTATTCATTCATTCATTCAAATATTCA
Organism: Neosilurus hyrtlii; assembly: GCA_028564935.1. NCBI lineage: Eukaryota > Metazoa > Chordata > Actinopteri > Siluriformes > Plotosidae > Neosilurus > Neosilurus hyrtlii. The sequence goes on from JAOUQZ010000035.1 coordinate 37,484,109, forward strand.
TTCATTCGTTTACTCATTCATTCATTCATTCATTCATTCATTCGTTTATACAATCATTTATTCAATCATTCGTCCGTTTGCTCATTCATTCATTCATTCATTCATTCAATTATTAATTCATTCATTCATTGATTCATTCAATTATTCATTCATTCATTCAAATATTCATTCATTCGTTTACTCATTCATTCATTCATTCATTCATTCATTCATTCGTTTATACAATCATTTATTCAATCATTCGTTCGTTTATTCATTCATTTATTCAAATATTCATTCATTCATTCCATCATTTACTCATTCATTTATTCAATTATTCATTCATTCATTTAAATATTCATTCATTCGTTTACTCATTCATTCATTCATTCATTCATTCGTTTATACAATCATTCATTCAATCATTCGTTCGTTTATTCATTCATTTATTCAAATATTCATTCATTCATTCCATCATTTACTCATTCATTCATTCAAATATTTATTCATTCGTTTAGTCATTCATTCATTCAATTATTCATTCATTAATTCATTCATTCATTCGTTTACTCATTTATTCATTCATTTATTCATCCTCTAAGCCTCACAGCAAGAAAGTTTCAGGTTCGATTCCCTGGTTCGATTCCCAGGCTCGGGGCGTTTCTGTGTGGAGTTTGCACGTCCGTGCTTGTGTGGGTTTCCCCCGGGTACTCAGGTTTCCTCCCACAGTCCAAAAACATGCACAGTAGGCTGATTGGCTGTTCCAAACCCCCCCTAGGTGTGAGTGTGAGTGTGTGTAACCCTGCGTTGGTCTGGCGAGCTGTTCCGAATGAACCCGGAGCTCGCCAAGAGTCGGGTGAGATGGGCTCCAGCCTCCCTGCGACCCTAATTAGGATTAAGTGGCTCAGAAAATGAATGAATGAATGAATTATATGTGCTGAAGGTATTTTAATTTCCAGGATTGTGGTTTTTATTTAATTGGTATAATTTGCTGGTGATTCATTTTGCACTCTGGTTTATTCGGTTAAGGCTGCTCTTACGCCCAACATGTTTTTATGATGATTATTATGTTTTTATTTATTTTTTTATTTATTTAAAAATGTTTTAACCACCAGTGCAGATATTTCCATGCGGTTCTAACAGCGTGGCTCGGAGAGAGTAAAAGTAGTGCACTCTATTCTCACACGTGATAGTTTCTATAGTAACAGCTGTAGATACATATATGGAATGAATATAAATATATTTACGGATGTCTCCAGTGTCGGCGGTGGAACATAAAAGTGTAGAAGAGGAGCGGAGTCGCAAATGAGCTCTCAGTGGACACGTTTTCTTTACAGGAGTGCAAACCAACGTGGGTATTGTTTTATTAATTCAACAAATCAGAATAGGAATTTAAAGACAGGATAAAATCAACAGACACCCACGTTTTTTCACCTGTGTGTATTCTCACATCCTTGTGCGGACACTACTCCTCCTGAGACCCAGTGATTTGATTTTTAAATGTCAAGTTCAAAGGTGAAGGTCAGAGCAAGGTCACGGAGTCTTGGAGACTGAGTGTTAACTTCAGTGTTAAATTAGTGCTGATAGATGTGCTGTTATTCTGGAACACTAATTAGAAATCACATATGGACCTACAAATGAGACAATTACTTTTGACCTTGAGTGACCTTGAAAGGTCAAACCCCAGCCATCTTTTCTGTTTTTTTTTCAATGCTAATTTGTAGTTTATACTATAGAACATAAAACAATTACATGGGTAACTACAACCAGAATCCATAAGACCATATGAGTTTTTTCAGACCTGTAGCCTTATATGTTTTGTGCACAATTAAATTTTAGTGAATAAACTAATAAAAAAAAACCCCAATAAAATGTATAATAAAATAGTATGTTCGTATATACATACATCATATATATATATATATATATATATATATAAAGTTAAATGTGTAACGGCACGCACTGGATCAAGATCTATTCTAAACATCACTGTATAATAAGTGGACGTAGAAGCCATTTGATTCAGGGTTAGGGTCGCGGGTAGGCTGGAGTCTGTCTCTGCCAACTCTGTGACGAAGGCGGGGTACACCCTGAACAGCTCACCAGTTGACATCAGAGCACCAACTTACACACACACACACACACACACACACACACACACACACACACACACACCTAGGTTTCATTTGGAACAGCCAATTAGCCTTATATGCATGTCTTTGGAATGTGGGAGGAAACCAGAATTCCTGGAGGAAACCCATGCAAGCACAGAGAGAATCCTAATCCCAGATATCCCAGTGTAAATTCTGTTAAACAACCCCCTAAAACGTAAATCTGGCAACCTCGGAGTAGTGAACCCCGTGTAAATCATGGGATTGCAGCGGCCAGAACATCAGTTTGAGCGTGTGCGTAACCCGAGCATGAATTCGAGGAGCCCTCTTCATGTGAACGTGTATACGGTATAATGAGGAGCGTCAGGACATCCCTTAGACATGACGTTCTGTCCGTACGGTTGATAACGCTGCGTTACTCTTCGGTGAGATGAATCTCCTCTGCACTACCATCCTCTCGGTTCTGCTGCTGCGCACCTGTCTGTAGCGTGACAGATTGAGACAGATTCCTCATCCTGTTTTAGACCTCACCAACAAGGGAAGCTCATATCGCACGCTGTCAGGCTGATACGCCCGATATTTATCAACTCAGAGACAACGTGGGAATATAAAAACAAACAATGTCCCTGACTATCCATTACAAACAATGTCTTTTTAACAACTTCAATATCTTCCCTCAAACTTTTTAGCAGTAATATACAGTATACGTACACATTTGTACCCGCCACCGATAATTTCCCATGCTGCACGGCAAACAGAGTGGTTCTCCCCTAATCAGTCGTATTCTGATCTACGCAAGGGTTTTGGCATCTATTTTGGAAAGCAGTGACATTCGGAGCGGAAACAGGATGGCTTTCCGATGCCAGAACGACGTGCTGAAACTCAATGAGCTGCACATCAGAATAAAAAATAGCGATTAAAATGTAATAACACCGAACGTTTACCTTTACCTTCTGGCAGGCCTTGACTCCTGTCCCGTCTCTCCTCATTAGCTCCATGTTCGCAGGAAATTTACTCGCTGTGATTCTGGGAGCTTTCGGGATGTCCTTAAAGCAAAGATGACAAAGAAAAACAATTTCAGTGTGATCGGATACTGTGACGGACACTCACAATTTGTTCCGGTTACCTGGAGCAGGCGGCCTCATCATCCTCATCATCATCATCATCATCACACTTTAAAATGGAAAAATAAAAGAATGAAAAACTTGTTTTAGTTGGGGTACAAGGGAGCCCCGCCAGGAGACCACGATGACGGCAGGCCTGTTCCTCTGAGCAGCCACAGTCACATTTTTGTGACATAAGAAACAAACCTTCTTACCATCAAATGGTTTCATTCCAAAGGACTTGGTGCTCCAAGTTCATTTAATAATACATTTATTCATTCATTTTCTAAGCCGCTTAATCCTAACTAGGGTCGCGGGAAGGCTGGTGCCCATCACAGCCGACTTTAGGTGAAGACGCCGCACACCCAGAACTGCTCATCAGGCCATTACAGGGCAACACACACACACACACAAAACCATTCACACTCACACTCAGGGGAGATTTGGAACAGCCAATCAGCCTTCTGTGCATGTTTTTAGACTGTGGGAGAAATAATGCAAACTTCAGACAGAAGAGCCCAAACCTGGGACTGCAACCCATGGCCTTCTTGCTGTGAGGCAGTCATGCTAACCGCTACACCACCGTGGCATAACAATAACAATAATAATAACAATAATAATAATAATAATAATAATAATAGAATGTATTTGTACACCGGGTGTGTGTGTGTGTGTGTGTGTGTGTGTGTGTGTGTGTGTGTGTGTGTGTGTGTGTGTGTTAATACTGACAGGAACGTTACCATCCTAACCCTCCTAACCATCATAACCCTCCTGCTCTGTGCAGCGTTTTGGTGCAGCGTTGTGCGGGGAATACAGACGCCATGCTCATTGGTGAATCCAGAGAATCAGTGTTGATGTAGCGTGATTTAAAGCTCTCGGGTGCAGAATGCAGACCGCTGAATGTGTCAGACTCTCAGCCCACGGTTTAAACACTTCCTGCTGGCTCGTTTCATCCGGCCCTGCGTGAACCCACAAAAAAATTGTTCACATTGTTCATAACTCACAGCAGGTCCATCACCAAACAACCTCCGTATTCTGTATGAGCTGTTAAATCCAGGGGCGTTGCCTGGCAGATAAGATGCGTTTGCGTTATACGTTTCTGTGTGGAGTTTCCATGTTCTCCTCTGGGTACTTCAGCTAGGATAGGCTCCAGCCTCCCAGCGCCCCGAGTAGGATTTAGTGGTTCAGAAATTAATGAATGAGTAAAGTCTCTTGATCATCCAATGGAAGTGAAGGGGAGGGACTTTGACTTGGCAGATTTTCTTTTCTTGGCACAAATATAAATGATTAGAGCTTGAAGTCATCAAGTGAATTGACTAGGTATCTTGTTCCAGGCTTGATGGCTGAGCATGGCTGCCCTGAGATGGGCAGTCCTTCGTTCCATCGTCCATCGTTCTGTTCGCTAACACTCTGCGCTAACTAACACTATATATTCTCAGGTCTGATGTTTGTCGTTATGATCTGAGCTTCTGATCCGGATCCACCTTCACATCACGGTCTCGGGTCGCGTCCAGCAGGCTCGGATCCCTCCTTGTATTTGGAAGCTTTGCGAGATGTTCAGCTGGCGTGGAGATGATGGTGTTGGAGAAGCTGTTTGTTTGGAAAGGTCGGGTGCTGGCACTGGTTCTCCACAGCTCCTGGATCCTCACCAGCTCCTGGAGAAGACTGATTAGAAAGCAGGTTGCTGATCCGTCGATGTATTTTGATGTGAGAATGTTTACGTGATGATGTTTAAATTCTGTTATATCACAAAATATTCATGTATAATCCCAGTTTATCCCTCATTTGGAAGGTCATTTAACCGAGGCCTGTTCCTCAGAGCAAGGCTGATAAAGTCACGTTTGGGGGAAGAAAAAAACAACAAGTGATTAATGAAAATAAAAATTACCTTCTTACCATCACATACTTTTATTCCAATCATTGTTGCTTTTCATGCAGTAAGTCTAGAACTGACTAAAGTACTGCTTGAGGAATGCTAACCTTAAGCGTTTGGGTTAGAAGTGGGTCTTGGCTAGTATCTTAGCTTTAGCTAAGCTTGGCTAGGCTTGAAGCTCATCTCACCTGACCGAGTTTCCCCTGGATAAAATATATAAAAAAGAAACTATATAAATATTTTTTTGTGCTGATGTTTCAGTGTAGTATATACTGAGACAGTTATTCGTCTCAGGCTTGGTGGATGACGTTGAATTGAATAGCCCTCCTCAGTGTTTATATTATACTCAGTGTCTGTATTAATGGCGCAGGGGAATAATTTTTTTCTGCATTTAACCCATCCAAAGTGAGCACACACACACTGCGGTGACCGGAGAGCAGTTAGGTGCTTTGCTTAAAGGCTCTTCAGCTATGAATATGGAGGAAGGGAAGGTGCAGCTGGTTTGGGAATCGAACCAGCAACCTTTCAGTCCCAAACCTGCTTCTCTAACCATTATGCTACAGCTTTTGTCTCAGGGGGTACTTTGTGCCATCTATCTCACCTTTGTGCATAAATGTTAATTATCACAGAATGAAATAAAGAGAAATGCCTCCTAACTCACAGCATTTGATTTAGCTTTCACCTTCTCAGCCAGAAATCATGGGATCGACTCCCAGTGTTAAACAGAATAAACCTGGGCAGCACTCACAGGAAGGGAGGGGTGGTGTGGAGGACACGGTCTCTCCTGTCAATCATAACTGATAGCCAATCTCACGTGTCAACAAGCTGATGTATAGAAAAGTGGGTGGATGGCGCGTCCTCTCTGAATGTGGTCATGTGATTGGAGAGGGCTGTCGGGTGGGTGGGAATCAGTCACGATTAAAATGGGAAAAAGTCTGGGGAAATATATACATATATAGAGACCAGACATAAGTAACTAGACACCCAAACTTTCAGAATGAATATCTGCTGGTGGAAGAAGAGGCTCGGCCATTACAGCCCATTTGATGAAGGTAGCATGTACCAGGTTTTGAGCTGGTTTGGACGTCTTCTACGGTGTCTGCTGCTTTGGAACAGGGATTTTTCTCCACCGCTCTCTTCACAGAGCGAAGGCATCTTTCTGATGGTTCGGGTCGACCATGTCTCGCACTCCAGGAGCTCAAGAATTGTCATATTTTTAGAGAGTGGAATTGTGGGTCAGTCAGAGTGGCATCAGCCAGCGACAAATAGCAAACAATTTGAATATTCCTCTGTCAACTGTAAAAAGTTCAACAGTGAAGGTAAGACCACCACGGATCCACGGCCAGCTCGACCCGGACCATCAGGAAGATGCCTTCGCTCCATGAAGAGAGCGGTGGAGAAAAATCCCCGTTCCGAGGCCGCAGACATCGCAAAGACGTCCAAACAAGCTCTGAAACTGTTACGCGCCATCTTCATCAAATGGGCCGAACAGCAAGACGCAAACCTCTTCTTCCACCAGCAGATATTCATTCTGAAATTTCGGGTGTCTATTTACTCGTGTCCGGGCTCAGTCTATATACACATATACTTATATATATATTGCGGTTATTTGCTTTGTGGCTGCAGCAGTGTGCGCACTACACAATCGCTTCCAGACAAAACGTACTCTACTGTGCACCGTCTATCACCCAAGAGATCCCAGCTGAATCACCTCTCCTCCACAAATCCTACCTTCTCATGAATATAAATATGAGAGCTGTCAGTCATGTGACTCTTATCTGTCCATTTTTTGTAAGGAAAAAAAATGCAGAGTATGTACGGGACTGGATGAAGAGACGCCAGCAGCAAGAACTGTCTGTACAGTAAAGAGAACTGGAGGCACAGTGGAAATGAACACAGCTGTTTTTATAATACAGTATCGGGTTTGTTTTATTGTTTTTTTATAAACAACCAAGCGAGACAGACATGCCAACATCTTTCATACAGAAACATTGGTTTCCACTTTACATGACACCAATCAGGGGCGGCACGGTGGCGTAGTGGTTAGCCAGCCTCCTTGCAACCCTAACTAAGGATTTATTGGCTATTATTTTATAGCTGGTTATGTTTTGGTTGGTGCTTGTTTGTTTGTTTGTTTGTTACCTACATTGTGCAAAAAAAGTTCTGAATGCATCTTGAAGAATTTTTTGGGAGGGGTGACATACAGCCCAAGGACGACTCTACCAGAAATCAAACATCAAATTATGAAATCCAGGAATTATTTTAAGATTATTTAAAATTGTAGCATTGTTGGAAAGTGTGGTATTACACCAGGCCCAGCGGGGGGTGCTATTTCCTTGTTTTTTTCTTTTTTGGCTTGGCAGAGGTTTGCGTTCTCTGAGCTCTTCTACTTTTATTTTAAGATAATCATGTCACTTAAACATTCACACTACCCAAAACACACAGTAACCAAACCTGTGCCCTAAAATTCGTGTCATACTGGGAAATTAGGATCAAATTCATCAGATTCGGGGCAGCCATTGCCTAATGGTTAGAGAAGGGGGTTTGGGACCGAAACCCAAACCGAAACCCAAAATTCCCAAACCTGCAGAAAAAATGTGTGGCGGTGGGGGAGTGAGCTTCATCTTCCCTTCCTCCACCTTCATGGCTGAAGTGCCCTTGAGCAAGGTACCTAACCCCAAACTGCTCTCCGGGTGCCCCAAGGGTGTGGGACCCTTGCGGGATTAATACAGTATTGCAAAATCACACACATTGTGCAGCATGTCGTCAGCGTCATTACCTCCTGACACTGTTATGCACATGAGAGCATATGAGTGCCATGACATGTATATGAAGCGTTTATATCAGTTTTATGGTGCTAGGTTCAGGTAAAGTGTTACAGCGTGGATATTCTCAATGATATGTGGTTTTTCTCAGTGATGAATTGCATTGTGTAAAATCCTCTGTGACTCACAGTGAGAAAAGTGATGCGAAACAGTCAATAACAGTCCGAGAGGAAATCAAATTCATCATCATCTCCTGTCTGTAATTATCTCTGAAAGTGGTAGACATACAGACGCCGTATCGGGATATCTGAAGCCAATACTTTTCAGGAAGTGCTGGAACGACCTTCTTCGCAATACTCAAGAATTTTTTTGGAAAGTGTTTCTAGGAATGTATTTATCGAATATAAATATTCCAACAAATATAAACACATCAACGGACCCTAAAAGCTTTCTGCTAAAGTTATGTGGTGCACTAGCACGCCAAAGGAGCGGTTTCGTCTCCAGGCTTTTAAATATGAACCACGTTCTGCTTACACTTTCTCCCCGAATACTCACGCTAATCAATCTTTCACTCGTACAGTGTGTGTGTGTGTGTGTGTGTGTGTGTGTGTGTGTGTGTGTGTGTGTGTGTGTGTGTGTGTGTGTTGTGCCAGTGCACCATATAAAGTAAACTAAAAAGTTAAGGTAGTTCCAACCTTGATGTGAGTGTGAATGGATGTGTTTGTTTGCCCTGCAATGGTCTGGCGAGATGTTCAGGGTGTACCCCTTTATTCTCCCAGTCTCAGCTGAGATAAGCACTACACCCCCTGCAATCCTGGTAGGATTGATTGGTTTGGCAAATAAGATACATCGTGTTCTGTGCCTGATTAAGTGATGAGGATGAGGATGAAGATGAGGACGTCCTTTGGCTCAAGACTCAAAAGCTCTTCTGTAAGTCAGTAAGTGGTCTGATCACTGCATCCCATAATAAATTCAAGGGTATCCAGGTTGATCAGTGAGATCTGATGTTTGTGTGATTGGTCTTCAGAAATGTTAATGAGCTCTTTCTATAGAAACTACAAAGGCACTTGAAGAGTGCAAACCTCCGAATGTGTTCAGAATTTCAGAATTTGTTCTGAATCATCTCTAAAATAAATCTCAAAAGTTTTCCTTGGGTCAAATTCCACCATTCCAAAAAAACTCAATAAAACCTGATCATGGTGTCTAGCATAAAGTGGCTAACAAACAAACAAACAAACCAATGCTACCAAAATCATAACCTCCTCGACGGAGGTAACAACAGCATCCTAGAACAAGTGCATTACAGTCAGACCGGCTGTAGCTGATGTTAAAATGAATCCCCGCCCCACTGGCCAATCAGAACGCAGAATTCTCCAGCTCCCTGACGTACCTTCATGTGCGGCTCCCTGAAGGTGACTCTCGAGTTATTGAGGAACGGAGAGTATCGCATCAAGTGAGTGGGCGTGGCTGGCAGTCTGTGTAAATCCACCGTCTGGGTTTGTAGGACAGATGAGAAGCAGATATGGACTGTGTCCTTTAACGCCTTTAGCTGGGACTCCTAAATCAAACAAGAGCCAAAACCAAAGGAAAAAAGGACAAAAAAGAAGCAAATGTAAGAGATGGATGAGCACGAGAGATATTCCAATGCTGTAATGTTGTAACATCGAGCTCAACTCCTTCCCCACTGCACTTTTCGGTTAAAATCTCTTTGTTGAATGTTGTCCACAGCTGAGACCCGGAGGATGTGTGAGAGCATGTGAGGACAGGCTGATCCTGAAATTTAAACAGCTTGCAGTGAAAGAGTGGAAGATTTTATCTTTTCCTTTCTCACCTTGTCCAGCGCTGCTTTCTCCAGTTCCTCTTTAGCCACTCGCAGCTTGTTCTCCAGATCCATCAGCTGCTGCCCCTGCACAGAACACAGACCGACGCATTACGCTTTATTCCTAACAAGGCGTTAATGTAACAGTCAATCACTCACTCATTTGCCAAACCAATGTAATCCTCTCTTCTAGGGACACAGGAAGGCTGGAGCCTGTCTCGGCCGAGTCCGCGCTTAGGCGAGATACACCCTTAACAGATTGCCAGTGCATTTCAGGGCCAACTCAGCCATTCACACTCACACTCACACCTAGGGGGGAATTAGAATGGACAATTAGCCTACTGTGCATGTTTTTGGACTGTGGGACGAAACCAGAGTCCCCGGAGGAAACCCATACAAGCACAGTGAGAACATCCACACAGAAACGCCCTCACCAAGCTCCTTCTTTTTTATATAGCTTGGCAGAGGTTTGCACTCTCTCCTCCTAAAGTGCAAAAGTACACATATACATATTATACTGATACATGATTATAATGTGCACAATGTTTGGTATCACATCTTTACTGCCTTAAGTGCATTTGAAATATTTTAATTTTGTTTGTTTATTTTGAACCACAAGTTGCTACCACGGATCAAATCAAATCAAAGTCTCCTACAAGCTACATAATGTAAGCTACTGCAGTCAGATGTGTAAAATAATCCTGAGAAATAAACATGTCCTCTTCTAAAGCTGGATTCTTTGTTTTCTCCCTGAAAAAAAAAGAAATAAAACATGTTTTTGAAGCTACAAACAAACAAAAACCGTCTTGTTTATTCATGCCTGAAGGACAGAAGCCAAATTTCCAACCACTGGGGGTTTGATTACAAATATTAATGTCTTGTAGGTGGTGGGTGTTGGTGGTGCAACACGAGATCCCACGCGACTATTTATTAAAAATATATTTGCATAGTATTTGAATGCCATACTGCAACACGCCCCACATTTGCATATCATTTGCATGTGGGTTCGTGAGATACCCTGACGCTCTACGCACCAGTCGGAGGGAATACAGCAAGTGCAGCACTTGTGTTTTGTAGAAACTTTACTTAACTGACTGATTCCCAATGCTCACCTCACACTGAGGGGTTCCAGATGGAGCATGTGGATCAAAAAGTCAGAGAAAGTGGCAGAGCTAACGGAGGGGGGCCTGGCAGCGGTCCTTGATAACAGATGGCGTTTCCATCACTGCTCACATCACTTCATACTGACGTTATACTGCTAGCGGTTAGCACAGAGCCATTTAATTGATCTAATACATGCCTCCGGATGACACCTGATGGTCACAGCGCAGCCTTAGCACAGTACATTTACTCTATACAGTTAATCGTGGAGCCATTTTGAGCACCTTTAATGATTTAAAGGTTCATTAGATTGCAACTAACGAAATGTCAGTCTCTGTCTTACCCCTCGCTGTTCAAGCATTTAGCCATTAGCTCCTCGTCGCGTACTTCCAACTACTTACATTCACGCTCCCATGCACTAAATAATAAGTATCCAGCACCAGCAACCGTGGACTCCTTTTCTTTCTAGTTCCTGATTTTCATTTATTTTTCTTTATCTTCCTCCTGGATTCACGCTTCCATTTGTTAAAACACAAAACACCAACCACGCTCTGAGAAGTTCTGGCCATTTTGGGCTTCTGTCACTGCAAAACATGGCAATTCTGTAGCAGAGGATCCGACCTCTCCATGTATACATAAATAACTCACCGTAATTTCACAACACAATAATTCTTACTCTGGGTTCACACTGGGGCACTATATGTCTGTGATCGTCACAGTTTGAGAACCGGGATGAGTGTGGGGGCCATGGGATCGAACCGTGATGATCTTGATGAAACTTCATGGATTCATGATGATCTTGAGGGAACTTGTTGGATTCGTAAAGATCTTGAGGGAACTTGGAGGAATCGTGATGATCTTGAGGGAACTTGGTGGAATCGTGATGATCTTGAGGGAACTTG
>JAOUQZ010000035.1:37507400-37519895 GCA_028564935.1 Neosilurus hyrtlii
TAAATAAATACAAACTTTCGAAAACAACCCACTTCACTGCTGTGCAAGCGGTGAGCACAAATGCACGGCTTAAAAGCTTCACAAATCACACGCATTTGTCGGAATGCAATCAATCATTGAAGGAATGATGTTGATATACATCGTGAAATTACATCAGCCGGTCCAAGTGCAGCGCAGCATGGCGTGTACTCTACAGCAGCTAATAGCTTCCAACTCAGAGTGCACATTTAAAAGCCACATTTTGATTTACAGCTTATAAATAATATATCATTTCCTTGTAAAAGCTTGCAATGCAATTCCGTCTGATCAGTCCGGGACCCTTAATATCGTTCCGTACGGTTAAAAAAATCCAAATTATTAATGATGAGATTTAGCCTGTAGTGGTTAGCATGTCCGCCTCACAGCAAAAAGGTCCATGGTTCCAGTCCCGGGCTCGGTGGGGGTGTTGCTATAAGGAGTTTGCGTGCTCTTCCCATGCCTGCACTGGTTTACTCGAGGTTCTCCGGTTTTCTCCAAAAGTCGAAAGATGTGCATATTAGACTAACTGGCAGGTTCAAATTGTGTTCTGCCCTGCGATGAACTGTTGAGCGGTTCAGGGTGTACCCAGCCTTCGCCCAGTGTCGGCTGAGATGCCCCACGACCCCAGTAGGATTAAGAGGTTCAGTAAATGAGTGAGTGAGAGATTTCAATTCTCAGAAGTCATTAGAGGATAAAAAACTTGTCCCCCAGCTGTTGATTCTCTCCCTTTGGTCACATTCTCCTGGAAGCAGGTAGCAGTGATGGATTCATTCACACACTCCGCAGTGTAATTTGTGTCACATGGATTCCCAGCATGGAGAGACAGGAGGGAACATTAAAAATCAATTCCTTTCCATTAGCCGGAGATACCTGTATCGACTGGTGCTGCCTAGATAAAACATGAAAGCGAACCGATTCAGATGGGTGAAAGGACGACCTGTCGTTGCACCGAAAGAACAGAAATAACCCCGCAGATGCGTCATGGAACTCCCGTTTTCTTAAACACAGGGACATGTGAAGGTTTCAGAGTGGAAGCCACGCATCCGCCAGTCATGTGGACGGAAGCTCATGAAACTGGAAGCTCATGTCCGTCAAGAGAACGGCTGAGCTAAAGTTCAGAGAGTGCAAACCTCCGCTAAGCTCCGCTAAGTTTGTTTTACCAATTAACAGAATGTACACAGCACCCCCTGATGGCCCGGCCATAATATGACACTTTCAAAAAATTTACGAATCTCACAGGGCTCTGGATCCAGAATCTGATCCGGATCATCTCCAAAATATAGTGAAGTTTTCCTGATCCAAAGCCTCTGGTGGAACTTTCATCAAATAAACACACAAACTGAGTGGAAACCACGAAAAGTCCTAAATTTGCCAGACTGGGATTGGATTGGTTTGGACTTTCAGCATAGAATCAAGTTGAATCTTTGGTAAGAGGATTTCATCATCCAGTCATAACTGATCAGGGTCAAACCAGGTAGAACCAGTCCCAGCTGGCCTCAGGTGAGAGGGGGTGAGGTTACACCCTGAATAGGTTGCCAGACAAGACTAACACCGACACAAACAGACCTACACACCTACGAGTGATTCAGAGTAGCCTGTCGACCTAAAGCGCATGTATATGGATTGTCGGAGAAAACCCGGAGTACCCGGAGGAAACCCGCCGAAGCACATCGAGAACGTGCACACAGAACTCCACCCAGGAAGAAAGTTGTTGGCCCTAAGATCTGAACCCCAGACTTTCTTGCTGTGAGGTGACAGCTGTAACGACTGGGCTACAGTTCCGCCCTGGATTTCACGATACATCCACTCGGAGAAGAAGGAACAAGGATTATACTTCATCTACAGGAGCGAAATTCTAATCATACACACTCGAGATGAACTCTAGCCTCTCTAATTTCTCAAGCAAGGAAGACATTTTATCTCTCGTGGCTGCATTCGGTGTGTCATCATCCGCTATTTTACTCAAAGCTGCTTAGAATTCACAAAGGGGTCCATGGTGGCTTAGTCTGAATATATTTGTTTACATGTAGTTCAGTACCATCTGGGATTGTTTTACATGGCTGGCGAGAATTAGAACAAAACCTGAATAACAAGTAGACCGGTCTAAAAACGGAGCAGCTGGCCTCGGTACAATACTCACCGTATAACCTCAGAATGTCAAGCAAATGAGTAGCATGGAAAAAATAAAATACCCCCGTCGCCTGAAGACTTCGCCGCTGTATCCCTGACCCACACACATCTCTTTCACTCTCTCTTTATCCTCGGGCGCTCCTACCTGTGCCGTCCCTTTAACATGTTCATTTCTAATTCTGTGTGCTACTTCATTCACTGGCCTCATATTTTGTCCTGTTTTGCCCGCTACCTGTTTTACACCCGAGCCTCGTGGATCATCCCAGTCTCCGTGGCGTGAACTCCCAGGGGACAGGACACTGCATCGCAGGTTACCTTCCCAGTATGTTTACTGGTAGTGCTAATACCACTGGGTGAACGGAGGCACACTTGTGGTTAAGAGCTCGCCCAGGGTTCTAAGCATGGTGGGGGTCTAAAAACGATTTGAACCCATGACCTGTCAATCCACCCTTTCCTCTACACCATTGGGCCCCACCTCATCACTCCCACATCACATGACTCACCGCATGACAACCTTCTGACCGTTTAACAGTTATGCTCTGCTTCAGACTTGATCATGCAGGTTTCTCTGGTGCATTTTAGGAAGACCTGAACGTTTCCATGGCAGGAGGCTGGAGCCCATCTCAGCCGACACTAGGCGAAGTTCACCTACACCCTGAGCAGCACACCAGTCCAATCGCAGGGCAACACTCAACCATTTACACTCACACTCACACCTGGGGGCAATTCGGAACAGCCTGTTAGCCTACGGTGCATGTTTTTGGACTGTGGGAAGAAACCAGAGTACCTGGAGGGAACCCATAAAAGCACAGGAGAACATGCAAACTTGACACAGAAATGCCCTCACCGACCTTCTTGCTGTTAGGCGGATGCGCTAAGCACTACAATGATGTGCACCTCATTCGTTTTGCTGAACCACTTAATCATATTAGGGTCCCAGCGAGGCTGGAGCCCATCTCAGTCATCTCTGAGTGAAGACGGGGTACACCCTGAACAGCTCGCCAAACCATTGCAGGGCCAAAACCCACACACACAACCATTCACACTCCTCCTCACACCTAGAGGTACCCGGAGGAAACCCGTGCCAGCACAGGGAGAACATGCAAACCGAAAGCTATCCTTGTTAGACGTTTGGTGATACACAATACTAGCAGGACGAACTTGCCACGTTGACTGGGGTCTAAACTCCAGATTTAATGCGGCACCCGTGTGCTGTGCTTGATGTACGTTCCGCTGGGGCCTAAATGCAATTCAGAGGCACGTTATGTTCGGAGGACTAACCAGAAATTAGCTCCAGCGGGATGAGAAAATATATAAATATACTGTATTATAAATCCTGGTCTACAATACCGTGCGGTTTAATCTGTATAAGTTTAATAAATTTAATATATTAGGAAGGAATTTTGTATTTGTGTCAATATAGTTTCATTAAGTCTGTTCTGGGATTTCTTTCTCGTATCGAAGATTTAGGGTTTCATTCCTATTCCTGGATGTAAAATGGATCCGACTCTGCTAAATCATATTCTGGATAAATTTCTAATATGATTTAGTACCAAATTGACTGCGAATCAAATTGGTACACGGTCAGAGATAAGAGAATCAGAGTCGACCCAGCTAAGAAATAAGGAGAGCATGTGGCGGAATAAAAACTAGAGCAAGCCTGACATTCCACGAGTCAAGGATCAAGACTAGGATACAGGCGCTGTAATATTCATCCAAAAACTGC
Organism: Neosilurus hyrtlii; assembly: GCA_028564935.1. Taxonomy (NCBI): domain Eukaryota; kingdom Metazoa; phylum Chordata; class Actinopteri; order Siluriformes; family Plotosidae; genus Neosilurus; species Neosilurus hyrtlii. The sequence goes on from JAOUQZ010000035.1 coordinate 37,511,275, forward strand.
CAGAAAAACAAAAAACTTCAAACACAAACAAAAGCAGAAACAGAACAAGAGGGAGAAACATACACTGATGCCTGAAGCCAAAACCGACAGAGGTTAACGTCCTGTACAGTAAATAAACTCTCGACTGGAAAACAGCCACTGAGAGTCTTAAAACCTACAGCAGGTTTCTGTCTTTAATCAAATCCATTCGTTCGTTTTCTAAGCCGCTTAATCCTAATTAGGGTCGCGGGGAGGCTGCCGCCCATCTCAGCCGACCCTGGCCGAGGGCGGGGTACATCCTGAACAGCGTGCCCCGCCTCACGCACAGCGCCGAAACACACACACACACATGTCCATTCCCACTCACACTCGGGTGATTTGGAACAGCCACTCAGCCTACCGTCCATGTTTTTGGACTGTGAGAGGAAACCAGAGTACGTGGAGGAAGTTCACGCAGGCACGGGGAGAACATGGAAACTCCACACACAAACGCCGCGAGGCGAAAGTTCTAAGCGCTGTGCCACCGTGCAGCCTCGTAATAAAACCCTACCGGCGAATCTGGATAATAAAGTAATAAAAGTGTAAAGATATTTCAAAAAAATGAACCGATTAATAGAATTTGATTAAAACTCGATATGTTTAATGTTAATGTGATATTAATGTGATAACGTGAACCATTTGATGTTATAACAATAGACTTTTCATGTTATAACATGACCCTGGTCTTCTTTTCTTTGTCCTGAGTGGCAGCGACACTGCGGGAAATTTTTGATTAATTCTTAATAGCCTTTTGGATGAGAGGAAATGAAAAACTTTATTTTTTTTTACATTTTTTTAAACTGATCTTGAGACAGAAATCCTGTTACAGGTAGAGAAATAAGCCTCCAAAGATACAATCACCAAACACTTAGAGCCCCACAAAGCAGATGCCACGGTTCACATGTCGAAAAAATAAGATCTCCCCGTGTAATCCCAGGGTGTCTCCGTGTGAAGACTCTTCTGTCAAATTGGACATCAAGTGAAAGTGATGTTAGAACCTCGGCAGCTGGCGAGGCGCTGCTGGACGTTCCCGTCCCTGCACCGGGAATTACTTCTGTCACTTTATGTATGATTGCGTTGGCCTTTTAAAAGATGGGGTGATTCCTATCAAGTTGCCATTTGGGGAAAGTAATTTAAAAGGACCCAGGTGAGAATCTCACCGGCTTTCACGTCAGACTTTCTTCAGTTAAACTTCTAAAGAAATTACCGAGATTTTTTTTCCTGCAGATCCTGAAGCCTACCGGTTGGTTTGTGATGTCCACACTTGAACATTATTTATTTACGGCTTGATTTTTATTTCTTCATTTTCTGAATTTTTTCGCTTAATCCGACTAGGGTCGCACAGAGACTGGAGCCTATCTCAGCCAACTTTGGGTGAAGGTGGGGTACACCCTGTACAGCTCACCAGTTCATCACAAGGCCAACACATATGCACAAACATAAACACACACACACACACACACACACACACACACACACACACACCGAGGGGCATTTTTAAAGCCAGTTAGTGTTTGTCTTTTGAACTGTCGGAGGAAACCAGAATACCCAGAGGAAACCCACGCAAGCACAGGAAAACACAGAAACCGAGCCCGGGACTCGAACCATCACCTTGTTGTTGTGAGGTGGATGTTCTGACCACTGCGCCACTGTGCTGCACCAAGCTCTAAGCAATTTCATTTAAAAAAAACTTGACGCTTCCTGACCTTCAAACCTGCTTTCACTTTAAAATTGAATGATTTAGGTCCCCACAACATGATGAATACCTGGATCTGGATTTTTTTTCTCTAGTTTCTGGAATCTGGTTTTGTCTTTTGTTCACTGCCTGATCCTTGCCTGTTTTTGTTTGTTGGCTTGTTTGTTTGTTTGCTTGTTAGATTGTTTATTTCTTATTGTTTTTTCCGTACTCTTGTGTATTGTTCTGGACCGTCTCTTTTAAATCTTTTTTTTTAAAGAGCCTCCCTGTGATCACGTAGCGGTCTCTGCTGTCCGACACTGCAATTCTGTTGTTTTTTTTTGTTGTTGTTGTTGTTTTTGTACCATTCTTTTGGAGCGTGCCATTAATCCTGGACTTGATCGAACATTAAGTACTCATCTCTTAAAATAATAGAAGGGATAACCCAGATAGGATTTTTTTTTACTTACAGTGTACCCACACGATCTCATGTAAAATTCATAAGAAGGGCAGAGAGCCGGCACTCGGCTCAACTGATCCGTACAAAAAAACCCTGCTGTTCGCTTCAGACCCTGCAAACAGGAACACTCGCAACTGCTGAGCTTCATTTCCAATAAAAGTGCCATCAACTGACCCGAATCCCGGCGGTGGACTTCACCTCGGCAATGCTAATCATCCTGCTCGATTGCCAATTTATGCTAGCACCCTTCATTTATTTGGTGATATTGAAAGAGGAAATGTTCCTGAATGGACTAAATTCTAGTTTATTGATTTGTTTCTTGCTTTGACGCCACACAAAGAAATATAATTTTTCAAAGGAAACACGATTGAAGGCTTCCATCTGCTGTTTACATCCTCTGATTTCTCGCTGGTTTTATTCATGGCCAGTCCCCTCCCATCAGACATCTCTTCCCAGGACGGCGAAGCTGGGACACCCTGTGCAACACGCTCGGAAGAAAGCGCTATCCTCCCACGTTTGTATGAATCAGTTCACACGTGCACATGATTGGCTAGTGTCACTGTGATTGACAGGGTAGAGCTGGTATTCCATCCCTCCCTGCCTCAAATCTCCGACCCTGGTAGAAAATTTCTGAAAATAATTTGTTCATTCATTCATTTTTTAAGCCGCCTGATCCTAATTAGGGTCACGGGGAGGCTGGCGCCCATCTCGGCTAATCAACGCCTTTTGACCAATCACAGCCCGGAATTCGTCAGCACTCTGCTGCAGTACAATCCACCAATTTGCTGCAGTTTGTCTTGCCGTCTATCCGCCGTGTTTGCTGAAGATCTCGTTCAATTACATCCATCCCCCCCTTGTGCTTCTCCATCTCCAGCAGCCTGACATCCGTAAAGATCGATCGCTCAAAGTGATTTGCTATTAACCCTGCTCTTATAGACTTATTTGGCCATTGGCTTTATTCTAGCCTTCCTTTCTTCCTGCTCAGTTTGAGAGACAAATAATGACTGGGATATATTTTCTAATCGTTAACCGTGGGAGGATCAGCCCACAGGAACCGGAGCACTTAAATTGCTTTGCAGGATCGGTGGGGATACACGTGAGAGACACGTGAGAGACAGATATGATATCAACTCACATCACTTATATATCCTTCCTTCAGGAACCTGTTGAATAAAATGTTATAAGAATTATAAAAATACATACAAATATATGTATCTGGGGCGGCACAGTGGCGCAAGGGTTTGCACATCCACCTCACAGTGTGCATGATGTGTCCGTGCTTGTGTGGGTTTCCTCCGGGTACCTTGGTTTCCTCCCACAGTCCAAAAACATGCACAGTAGTCTAACTGGCTGTTCCAAATCACCCCGAGGTCTGAGTGTGCATGATGGTGTGAGTGTTGCCCTGCAATGGCCTGGTGAGCTGGTCAGGGTGTACACCGCCCTCGCCCAGAGTCGGCTGAGATGGGCGCCAGCCTCCCCGCGACCCTCATTAGGATTAAGCGGCTTAGAGAATAAGAGTAAGTTATATCCCATGTCCTAATGCTTAAGTAGGATCTCTGCCTGTGTATAGATTATTCGTTCTTACTGTTCCGCCCCGCCGTGTTTGGGAACACTGAGCTGAATTAGGAGACTGAAGTGTCATTGGACAAGGACTGGGCCCCCGAGTGGCGCATCGACAAGGTGAGTGACTATGTGAGCTCATTCGTACGAGGGGGCGGATAGCGCTTTCCCTCCGAGTGTGTTAGGCCGCCCCCAAATACGCACGTACAGCAGTTCCAAAAGAGGCGGGCGGTAGCATCGCATGTCACAGAGGGGGCGTGTGCTTGCTCGTGCCCCTCCCTGGTCGGTGGTGGTCGTGTGATAGGGAAGGCAAAAAGTTGATGGGTGGGAATTAGATACGACTAAATTCAGGAGGAAAATGGGAAAAAAAATCCAAAAAAAAAAAATATGAAAAGAACTGAAGGACTTTGATCTTCTTCCTGGAAATGAAGGGTTTGATCGACTGGGTTCCTCTGTGCTGCTGATATAAACACTGTTCGAATGAGGATGAGGATGATGATGATGATGATGAGGAGGAGGATGATCTTATTTTTTATAACATTAGCGAGTTTATTAAAATCACAGTGTTTCTGTTAGTGATATCTGTTTGATGTATTCCGGATGTGAAAATGACGTTGAGTTGCTGGTTGATAATTTGGATTATTATTTGTGAAATGCGTCCAGGTCTGTGACGACACTGTAGCGATTCCCTAATACATCTATCTGTTTTCCTCTGATCTTCGAGTGAAGTCATTTAGTCACAGCGAAATTCCTCCCCATCACAAGACTCACACACCTCCGCCTACACCTTCCTACCACGACTTTAGCAGCTGCTTCTCATCAGAGGTGGTGCTGGGGGGGTGGGGGGGGGGGGGGGGTTGGGGGAAAGGGATGTCCCCCCCCCCCCCAGGCATGAGCTGACGTCTGACAGATGCTTGTGATTGGCTAGTGTCGGTGGTAATTGACCTTTCTCAGTGACATCATAGGCAATTACAATTTCCTGAGCTCCCACCTATGGATGGCTGGGATCTGTTGAAAGAATGCAGAAAAAAAAGAAAGAAAGAAAGAAATGAATTGAAATAACATTTAAATTAGAATTTTTATCTGTTCTTGTTTGGATGTTTTTACGGTAGCACAGTGGTTAGCACGTCCACCCTGCAGCAAGAAGGTCCTGGGTTCAATTCTCAGCTCAGGCCTTTCTGCGTGGGGTTTGCATGTTCACTCCGTGCTTGCGTGGTTTCTCAGGGTACTCCGGTTTCATCCCACAGTCCAAAAACAAGCACGGTAGGCTGATTAGATGTTCCAAATTGCCCCTAGGTGTAAGTGTAAGTATGAATGGTTGAGTGTTGGTCCTGCAATGGCCTGGTGAACTGTCCAGGGTGTACCCCGCCCTCACCCAGACTTGGCTGAGATGGGCTCCAGCCTCCCCGCGACCCTAATTAAGATTAAGCATCAGAAACCATCACATGCATAAAACAAGCGTTCCAGGTGTTTTGTGTTCATGTACTAATTTATTTTATTGGATTTTATATAAAGTATTTTATATGTCAATTTTATAAAGGGTGTTTTGGAGTCATGTGGTTCTGCAAGATGTTAATAAACTCATATTTTGTACGTGTGTGCTGTGCACATTGTTAGAACCGCCCCTCACACTGGAGCCACCGCCACCGTTCATATCACATCCATCAATAAGTGTTTAGCCGCCCTGCAGGTCGAACAGGAGTCGTTTATCTTCCCTATCGCTTGGCAGGAAAATTAGACCGAGCCAAACGCTTTTAATAAAATATTAATGCTTTTCCTTTTCAATATGAAGAGATTTAACGGTTTCGCGGGGCTCCTCCTGCAGACACCAATCCGTCCTGATATTAACGTGCCAACGTTTACATCGGCTTCAGTGGCAACACAAAAGGGTTTAGGTTCTTTGTTTGCTCATGTTCGAACACCTCGGTCCCCTGGATATTGTTCCTCTTTGTAAGAGCGTCTGGTGGAAATGTCACAGTCTCTGGGAGAACGTTCCTCCGCTCTCACAAGAAGACCTGTCACTATCAATCCTCCAATCTTTTCCTCACGTCCATTTTCTCGAAAAGAGTTTAGGGCTGTTTTATCAGCAATGCTCCTGAGGTCAGACTTCAGACGAGCACGCGTGAAGCAACAAGTCTTTAAAAAACGCACCTCGAAAGACATTCAAGTCTTTTCTTTTTTTAATTAAGCTTCCATTTCAAAAAAATAAATAAATCTTTAAAGCAAAGTGTGTAAAAAGTCAGATCACTTTTTAACAGCTTAAAAAATAAATAAGTTTTATTTTACAATTTTACACTTTTTCTTTACTTTCAGCTGGTTTAAAAACAATCAACAATAGCACTCAGAGAGTGCAAACCTCCGCTAAGCCTAGTAATATACACCAAAATGTCAGAAATCATCCCATAGGATAAAGAATCATTTCAAAAATTCCTGGATCCAAAATTTAAGATCTTTCCCAAAACCTGACAGACCCTTTCTTGTCCAAAGGTAAACATTTGGTACATATTTCTGGAAATTCACTTGATAACTTTTAGTATAATTCTGCTAACAAACAAACAAACAAACAAACAAACACACAAACAAAGACTCACAAACTGCATCGAAAAACAACCTTTTTGTTAAAGGTAAAAATTGTGGAATTTTTCTTAACACCTTGAAAACTGTTTTTTTTAATCATATCCTGAAGTCTTTTAAGCTTCATATGTTTCAACAATTATATAATTGATTGATTGATTAATTGATTGATTGATTGATTGAATGATTTAGAATGACACAGTTTACATTTTTATCCATTTATTATTATATTTAGGCGGCATGGTGGTGTAGTGTTTAGCACGTTCACCTCAAAGCACCTGTGTTCAGGGTCCAGGCACGGCGAAGTCGTCTCTGTGTGGAGTTTAATATTCTGTAACAACTCATATGCTCTCCCTGTGATTGTGTAGGTTTCCTCCTGGTACCCTGGTTTCCTCCCACAGTCCAAAGACATGCACAGTAGGCTAACTGGCTGTAGCACAGTAGGCTAACTCCTAGGTGTGAGTGTGAATGGTTGTGTGTGTGTGTGTGTGTGTGTGTGTTGGCCCTTCAATGGTCTGGAGAGCTGCTCAGCGTGTACCCCGCCCTCGCCCAGAGTCGGCTGATTAGGATTAAGCAGCTTAGAAAATGTATGAATGAATAAATTCATGTAGAAACAGAAATTATCATCTTCCTCATCATCATCATCCCCATCATCCTCTTCCTCTTCCTTCCTGCTGATGAACATGATGCCGTTGAATGAGGAAGTGAAGTTGCTCTGCAGGCTTTCCTGTCTCTCCCTCAGTGCTGGATCCATTCCTCAACCCTGCTCTATAATTACTATACCCTCTGGACCCCCCCCCCCCCCCCCCCCCCCCCCCCCCGCGCCTTCTCCAACCCCAAGCTGACGGTGGGATATTATTTGGCGCTGTGGTCTCTGCTGACGCTCGTAATTATTAACACCTGGGCTTAATCACAATGTTTGTGCAAAAACAACAGTGTTTTGCAGGAAGACGATTGATGATAAATAATCTGTTTTAATGAGCAAAAATTCCTCATGGAGAAAACACAGGTTCACTTTATTGTACCGTATTTTATGGTTAGTATTTAAACAGCCATAGAAACTGTTTTCTATTCATATTATTTTCTATATGCAATGAATTCCCAGTGTAATAAACACTATTTCAGTACATCATCACAAACAGTGTTTATTCTCTACAGTGGACAGTTTTATACTCACACTCCTTACAACCACATACACACACTTCATCCATTACTCCCCAGGGACTGAAGAAACGACATACACTCTTCACCACACACAAATACTGGGTCTCACACTCCCAGTATGTACCGGATTCTACTCGTGTACTGGTTTTAAAGGGGAAGCTGGGCATAATAATCAGTACATAAAAAATAGAAAGTGTGGTGTCACCGTTGTGGCCGCGATGGGACTATATTCCATAATACAACACAGTGGTTTCAAAAATGTTAAATTTATAAAAGAATCAATAAATTAAACAATGTCAGACTGCAGAAGTGACTTGGACACAGCTCTGGTTTAATATGCAGCAGTAAGTATTTTATAGTTTTTCTTTTTATAATTATTTTATAGTTTTCATCTTGTACTAAACTTGCACCAAAGCAACAAAAGGCTTTCAGCTCCCACGTCTCTGGTAAATAATGGAGCAGTTTTATTTTTTCTATATTTTTACAACATGCATAATTTTAATGGTTTGAGGGGGAGGGGGGTCGTCTTACTGACTTCTACGCCAACATTATAATAAGGTACATCCGCGAGTGTAAACACGTCCCTGAGACAGTCCCACGGCGTATTTTTCTCCAACAAGCTCCCCGAGTTCTCCAGACGGTGCACGAAACTTTACAACATCTCCGGGCAGGCTGCAGCTCCACCAGCAACAGGGAGCAAGGGGGTAATTAATTCAGCTCCCAATTAACGAGGCAACGTCCAAAGTGAACAGAGGAAAGGGATGAGTGGAGCATTTCAGGTTCCATATAAACACTCGTTACATGACACGGATGAAGAATACAGTCCACGGACTAATACTGAAGAATAATACACAACAAAATCGATGACAAACCCTTTTATAAACATTGTGCGCTACTGTACTCGTTTATTACTCTTCTCCGCATCACACACAGAGGGGAACCTCATTAAATTTTCTTCTGAGGCTGTGTGAGGTGAAACTTTTACACTGCGTGTACTCTATAACACCATTCTTAATCACTGATTTAACTCCAAATTTAAACACAACTCGCCACACAACTATGGTTCAATTTATATCAATTCAATTCAATTCAGCTGCGATGGCCTGGCGAGCTGTCCAGGGTGTACTCTGCCCTTGCCCAGAGTTGGCTGAGATGGGCGCCAGCCTCCCT
>JAOUQZ010000035.1:37600310-37614968 GCA_028564935.1 Neosilurus hyrtlii
AGTACAAGGAAGAAAATATCTCTATTACAAAATAAACACAAGCAGAGGCGTCGTGCGTGTATGTGTGCGTGTGTGTGTGTGTGTGTGTGCGTGCGTGCGTGCGTGTGTGTGTGCGTGCGTGTGTGTGTGCGTGTGTGTGCGTGTGTGTGTGCGTGTGTGTGTGCGTGCGTGTGTGTGTGTGTGTGCGTGTGTGTGTGTGTGTGTGTGTGTATGTGTGTGTGCGTGCGTGTGTGTGTGTGTGTGTGTGTGTGTGTGCGTGTGTGTGTGCGTGTGTGTGCGTGTGTGTGTGCGTGCGTGTGTGTGTGCGTGTGTGTGCGTGTGTGTGTGCAGTACACTTCACAATTATACACGGTGTACGAGCAGAAATCTATTTTACTGCTGACTTTATGTAAAGATGGATTAAAGCCCAGTTCTGTCTCGCTGCTGAAGCTGTTTTGTATTTGTTGTTATTTTAATTTGTGTTGGTTGGAGTTGATGCTGTAGTTGTTACTGCTGTTGTAATTGTTGTTGGTTGTGTAACTGTTGTGGTTGTTGTTTTAGTTGGTACTGGTAGTTTAGTTTCAGTTTACTGGTAGTTTGTTTTAGTGGTTGTTGCTGTTGTTGTAGATGTTGTGGTTGTAGTTGTGGCTGTATTTTTTGTTGTAGTTGTTGTTACGGTTGTGGTTATAGTAGTTGTAGTAATTGTTGTGGTTGTGTTTGTTGTTGTTATTGTTGTGGTTGCAGTTATTGTTATGGTTGCAGTTACTGTTGTGGTTGTAGTTGTTATTGTTGTGGTTGTAGTTATTGTTATGGTTGCAGTTACTGTTGTGGTTGTAGTTGTTATTGTTATGGTTGTAGTTACTGTTGTGGATGTTGTTGTTATTGTTGTGGTTGTAGTTATTGTTATGGTTGCAGTTACTGTTGTGGTTGTGGTTGTTATTGTTGTGGTTGTAGTTGTTGTTATTGTGGTTGAATTTGCTGGCATGTAAAAGGAATAAAACACTCTGTGAGGTTTTCAGGAGTTTTGCGTCTCATTAACTTCTTCCTCTTTTCTCTTCTTTCCTCTCGTAGACGTCTTTTATCTTCAACACGATGTCCTCCGTGTCTTCCATTCGCTCCGAGTACTCACCCCAACCTCTATCACAGAACCACTTCAGGAATCAGATCATCACTCCAGCCATTTCCACTTCATCCAAAAACTGTCTTTAAATATTGACACCTTTATTTTCCGTGTGAAGTGAAACAGTCTCTCTTCTGCTATCACTCCATCTCATCTGTCATCTCACTGAACAAAAGGTCTAAATCCAACCGAGTTCATGAACCCCAGTCTTATTTCTAATCTCTATCTTATAACAAAGGTGCTGAAAAACTACAAAATAAAACCTGGAGGACACCGAGACTCCCTTAAAGCCGAAAAAGCCATTAACACCTTTTTCTTTCAAGCCCTCGGTCTGAGAGTTACAGTACATTTTATACTGTGTGACATGATCTACTTCTTACACGGCACTCAGACATCACCATCAGTGCTATAGATCTCTCCTGGTTTAACTTTTTATCTCTCCAACATTTCATTACTATCGACATTTAAAAATCCTCCCGCATCTTTTTTCTCATGGCGTCCCTCAGGGATCTGTTCTCAGCCCACTCTTTACTCTTCATGCTGTGGTTTTAGTCTCCATCTTTAGATCCTTGGATTTTCCCATTACTCACATGACATGAAGGTCTGTATCTGCACCACGTATCCACAAAATTATTGTTCAAATCTTGATGTGTTCCTCAGGCTCGATTTGACAATAATAGGACGGCTGTAGGCGGCACAGTGGTGCAGGGGTTTGCACGTCCGCCTCACAGCAAGATGGTCTTGGGTTTGTTTCCTGGCTCTGGTGTTTCTGTGTGGGGTTTTCATGTTCTCCCTGTGCTTGTTTGGGTTTTCGCCGGGCCGCTTTTAATAATAATAATAATAATAATGTTATATAATATGCAGTATTAAATTAATCAATTAAACTGAAATACTCTGGTTTTCTCTGGTACTTCGGTGAATGGATGTGTGTGTTGGTCCTGCGATGGCGTGGCAGGCTGTTCAGGGTGTCCTCGCCCAGAGTCGGCTGAGATGGGCGCCAGTGTCCCCACGACCCTAATTAGGATTAAGCCACTTAGAAAATGAAAGAATGGATGAATGTTCGAGCGCTTGTGGAGTCTGTGTTTGTTTTCTAACAGAAATTTGGGATTTCCTGTCAGTAAGGACTCGTCATGGTGCTCAGCATGAAAGCATGAACGAAAGTTCAGCATGATTGATGCACTGATGAATCCTGCTGGCTCATTGGCGTATGAATTATGCATATTAATCTCTTTTTAATTATTTTTACCTTTTGAAGTCCCATATACCATACACTGTACATTCCCAAAGAGTGAAAGGTGTATCAGTGGTACTTCAGAGGATACAGCCACAGTGACAAACCTACAGGTACAATAATATATTTTCTCCAAGCGTGTAACGACAGCGCCGTGAGCGACGCCTCGAATAACAGAAGCCGAGGATTTGTGATTGTCGATGGAAATGAAATGCTGCTATAAGACAGATAAAACGTACACCAGGCGAGAGTACATACCTGTGATAGCAACCGCCGAGAGAAGTGCAATAAGTACATTATGAGAGACGGTTGGAGATGAAGAGCTCGGATTAAGCCGCGGAAGAAAGCTAACAAGATCCGCGTTGCATTTCATCAAAAAAAGAAAAGACAAAATCCGAATGCTGCTCTTAAAAACACAAAAATCTCTTTTCATATTTCACTCGTGTTTCATGTCACTCGGCTTTTATTCAACTCCACCTCACGATATTCAACACCTCCTCCTCCTCCTCCTCGTCTTCATCATCACACAGCTGAGACCCGCACCTCGGTGTGCTATTATTTCTGCTTGCTTGCCATTGTGTCCTTGTTTGTTAGCAGGATTATGCAAAATGCATGTTTGGATTTACATGAATTTCCTCCCAGAGGCGGAGCTTTGAACAAGGAACACTTGGACATGAACCGGATCAGATTCTGGATCCAGGAATTTTTTAAGGATTCATTAACATTGTGAGATACGATGATTCTCAGAAAGTGTTCTATTACAGCAGGTCCAGCAGGGGGTGCCGTGTGCTTCCTGTTTTGTTTTTCCAGCTTGGGGGAGGTTTGCACTCTCCGAATGCCTCTAGGTTTTTGATTCCTGAAGAGTTTTATTCCTTTTACAATACTGCAGCTTTCCAACAATTATGGGTTTGGGGTTTTTTTTGGTTTTTTTTGGCAATCTGGATGCTAAATTTTTTCTTTTGGTTAGATTTTACATTCATTAAATAAATTCTCAGTTACATGAAATTGTTTAAAAATATATTTCAAGTGGTGCAGCAGGTGGTGTATTGGTTAGCTCATCCACCCCACAGCACGAAGGTCTTGGGTTTGAGTCCCTCTGTGTGGAGTTCGCATGCTCTCCCCGTGCTTGTGTGGGTTTCCTCCAGGTACTCCGGTTTCCCCTACAGTCCAAAGACATGCACAGTCGGCTAATTGGCTGTTCCAAATCGCCCCTAGGTGTGAGCGTGCGTGTGAAAGGCTGTGTGTGTGTTGCCCTGTGAGGGAGTGGCGAGCGGTTCAGGGTGTACCCCGCGTTCGTTTGGTGAATGACTGAAGGAATGTTTGAAGTTTTACTGCTGTACGCACTCCTGAGAATGAGCTGTTGCTATGAAAACAATAACACTGGAATTTCGGATCTGTAATTATAGACTTTACACTGCATGTGCATCTACAGTACAGAACAGTAATACTCTCTTTATTCTCCTGTGGTGGTTGAAATGTTTATGCAGGATGAATATCTACGAGCACGACTCTAGGACAGTCTGCTCACACTGATCCACCCTCTGGATTCTTTATTTCTTTTATTCCAAAAAAATAAGTAAAAAGATGAAACATTAAGATTTTCTGTTGTTTAATTCCGTTTCTGTGCCTCGTCACTCGGTTGCAGGAAATATCAGCGAGCCGGACAGGAAGAAGGAGGACAAGGAGAGAAAGCATAGTGTGACAATGTTCTTCGGTCCCTTCTCCTCATGTAGATGTAATATATTCCGTCTCCTCTTGGCTGTAACACGGTTCCTCATCATGTTCTCTCTCTCTCTCACACACACACACACACACACACACACACACACACACACTCCTCGTGTAAACGACCGCACCATCACCGCGGTTACAGCTAATTTTCCAGCCATGTATTTTTTTTCTGTTAGAAGAGGTAATCAGGCGAGGTTTTTCTCCAGCGTGAGTAAACAGGAAGTGGCGTCTCTGGATGCTCAGCGTGAGCGTGTGATGTTCTCTGACCCAGATTAACTCCAAAATAAAAATATCTTCCCAGCGTTCTTCAGCACCTCGTCTCAACTCCCGCTCCTCTCTTCATCCTCCCTGACGATTACACACACCACAGCTTTCCTTCTTCTCCTCCTCGCTCTTCTTCTCCTTATTCCTCTCCTTCCTCTACTCCTCCATACTCCACTTCTTCTACTCTATTTCCTGCATCTTCACCTTCTCCTCCAGTCTCTCCTTTTTCTTTCTTCTGTTTCTTCTCCTTTTTCTGCTTCTTCTTCTTTTTTTTCTTCATCTTATCCTTCTTTTTCTCATACTTTTTTCAACTTCTTCTTCTCCTTTCTATCAGTCTCCCCCTTCTCCTCTTTCCTCTCCTTCTCCTCCTCTCTTCACTCTTTCTCCTTCTTCTCTTCTTTCTCCTTCTCCTAAGATTCCTTCTCCTCCGGTTCCTCTTTCTTCTTCTCCTCCTTCATCTCCTTCTCCTCCTTCATCTCCTTCCTCTCTGTGATGGTAAGAAAGCCATGACCGACGATAAAAACATGAATTACTCGCGCGGGGAGCGTGCAGCAGTCTGGTTGTTTTTCTTTAGGATCTTTGAGGTCCATTAGAATATTTGAGTGCGTTCGGAGAGCGGGAGCTGAGGTGGTGTTTGTAATTCTGCTGTAGCCATTTACGCTGCAATTTGGGCTCATCAAAGCACGCCGAGGGACAAAACAAGTCTTTTCTTCCTGCCTTTACACTCCAATTGTTCAGAACTAAAAAGCTACAGTCATCCTTCTTCCATTTCCATCCCACACTCCAATTGTATTTAATCATATATTATCATAATAGCAGTCTGACGCTGTGTTCAATCCCATAAAACAACCCGATAGTGAGATCCGACACCTGCTGATACCGTGGGATGTAATCCGGGTGCAGAGATACACAAACAACATGAAACAACAGAAACGTTTAACGATCAAAGCATGAAGAAAATAACAGAAGGAGGAGGAGCCACAGCGTCTTCCTATACAACAGAAGGTTCTGGGTTCGAATCTCAGCCATGGCCGTTTCTGCGAGTTTGTATTTTCTCCCTGTGTCTGTGTGGGTTTCCTCTGGGTACTCCTGTTTCCTCCCACAGTACCAAGACACATGAAAATGAATATTTGTTAGGGTGAGTCCCGTAACAGACATGTGACCTGATCAGGGTGTAGCCCCGCCTCTCACCTGAAGTCAGCTGTGAATTGCAACCCTGACAAATAAGCGTGAGGTACAGATGGAGGGAGGGAGGGAGGGAGGGAGGGATGATGGGAATGTGTGTTTCACATCATGTATATAAGAATACGGCCTGGAGGTCAACAGAGCAAAACTGCCTGTAGTCTCAAAGAGGGAGGAGCCAAAATCTCTGTGCAGTGTCAATTACAGCAATGCTGGCTGATCACTGGCCTCTGAGGGGTCACATGCGCGGTCAAGGTGAGAGAATGGCACCTCTCAGCCAACTGTGGAGAAGGCAGGGTACACCTGGAACGGCTCACGGCCAAAACACACCCACACACCCATTCACACTCACACTCACACTCACACTCACACTCACACCTAGGGGCAACTTGGAACAGTCAATTATCGTAATGTGCATGTGTCTGGACTGTGGAAGAAAACCGGAGTACCCTGAGAAAACCCACACAAGCACAATAAAGACATGGAAACTCCACTCAGTAACACCCTGACCGAGCCTGGGATTCGAACCCAGGACCTTCTTGCTGTGAAGCAGACAGAGCACCCGACACGATTTTCAAAACGCAGCTTTTCGAGAATTTCTTCAAGAAAACTTTTTCCCCAACACATTTTATTTTTAAAAAATTACAATAAAATTACGTTTTTACAGATTTAACACGTTGTTCAGGTTTCAAGCCATCTAAATTAAATAAATCTTTCAAAACCCTTTTAATTTATTTTCCATTTAAACATCGAGTTTCAGCTTTGAACCGGAACACGACCTGAGCGACTAAAATTAGTCACAGCCATGAGAAGCTTTCTGTAAATAAATAAATTAATGCTGTGGGTTCAATCAGGTGTAGTGTGTGTGTGTGTGTGTGTGTGTGTGTGTGTGTGTGTGTGTGTGAGAGAGAGAGAGAGAGAGAGAGAGAGAGAGAAATCGAGAGCTGCCCAATGAAGTGCATCTTATCATCAGAGCCATAATTTGACTAATGGAAGCTTTTCTGGGGTGAAAACATGTCCGTAGGCTCTAATAGCAAACGCCTTCAGATTTACGGAGCTACAGAGCTACAGAGCTCACTATTGTATTCGTGTTGTGATCCTTTCCTCCCACTAATCACAGAGAAACTGGAACATATCGGCCCAGGAGCCTCCAAGCGCCCAAATCAGCCATCACGCTGACAGGCTGTAATTAAACCCAACACGGGTCACGTCTTCACTCCACGGTTCTAACTGTCAGTATCAGAGCAGAGGATTTTATTATTACAGCCAAAACCACTCTTAATTCCACACACACACACACACACACACACACACACACACACACACACACACACACACACACACAGAAAGTTCAAATATGAAATCAAATCCTTTTTATGGGGAATAAATAAAAGAGAACAAACAAAAGCCATTTTTATATTTAATAAGCTCTTTTATTTTTTTGTTTGTTTGTTTTTAATTGTTGTATTTTTTCTTTTGATGTCTGACACTTTTAAACTTTTTCCCTAAGAAATAAGTTTTTTATTAAAAATGCCGAGGGTCCTGTTTTATCTGTAAACACCACAGTGACACAATTCTATTAGAACGAATCTCACTGTTTACTGTAAATATTTTCACCTCGTTTATGGACCAACACGGAACTTTCCAAGCTCAGAGGAAGGAGTTTAGTTTATATAAACAGTGCAGAGTTTAGAGTCGTATTATATTCAGCCCTGCAGTGTGAGGGAAGATTTAAATATAAAGAATTAAAATAAATTCACTTCGGAATGAAATCACAAAGGCAACTCAACCAGATGTGAACTGCTGCATGACTATTAATGTACATCCTGCAAACGGCAACATGCCGCCTACACACTCGTGAGTGTGTGTGTGTGTGTGTGTGTGTGTGTGTGTGTGTGTGTGTGTGTGTGTGTGTTCAGAGAAGTGGTTCAGAGACTAATCTCATCGATATCAAAATGGTCTACAGGGACACACACAGCGAGAGAGAAAGAGAGACAGGAAGAGAGGGAGAGAGAGAGAGAGGGAGAGAGGAAGAGAGAACGAGAGAGAGAGAGAGGGAGAGAGGGAGGGAGAGGAAGAGAGAGAGAGAAAGAGAGGAAGAGAGGGGGGGGGAGAGGGTGGGGAGACAGAGGAGAGAGGAAGAGAAAGAGTGAGAGATAGTAAGAGGGAGAGGGAGAAAAAGAGAAAGAAAGAGAAAGAGAGGAGAGAATACATACCTCAACAAATCGCCCCCCTTGTCTCTCTCTCTGTCTCTCTCTCTCGTCCTCTCCCCCCCCCCCTCTTCCTCTCCCTCTCCCTCTCTCTCTCTCTCTCTCTCTCAGAGGGGTTACAGTTTGTTGTACTCACCCAGAACAGCAGGTTGAAGAACACCATGGCGTACCTCAGGGCCCTCATGCAGCCCTCAGCCATCCTGCAGCGGCGCAGCTCTAGGAGGAAAATGAAGGAGAGATCCAGGTAAAACACCACGTACTTCCTGCCCTGCGCTGTGGCGTAACCAGCTTTGGCTGTCTTTGTCCCCGGCGCCGTGCGGAAGCTGAAACCGAATGGTGCACCGCGGCGCTCACGCTCACTCCCAAAACAGAACGGAGGAGAGCCGGTCTTACTGTCCACAGACGGACTGCGCCGGTACGGCGTCTCATCCGTGCTCGAGCGGCGCATCTTCAGATTGGAGGAGGCCGCCGAGGCCCCCGAGGGCCAAACAATCCCCACTTTGTCAAATGAAAAACTCAGAAAAAGCAGGAATAAATATTGGTTTTTTTAAGATGTAGGAGACATAAAAGGTCAAAGGTCAAAGATATGGGTGTGTCATAAAGTTTACATCATTCCAAAGAGTAACACGAGGTTTTACTGAAGACGAATAATCTCAAATCTTATTTTAATACACCTGCCCTTTAGAGTTCCTCCGTAAATCCACCTGCACCTTCAGCTCCACCTTCAGCTCCAAACTCAGCGCCCCGGAGAGCTCGGTTCTGTTACTCCACCTGCGTTATACACGTTCAGTCTTTATGGAGAGCAGCTTAGTTTCCCGTGTAAAATCTTATCAAACAAATGCACCTTCTTCCCTTTAAGTTCCTCCTGCACCTTCTCCTCGACAACCTCTGAAATCTGAACCTCAGATCAGCTCGAGCTTCGATCCGACAATCTGATACAGATACAGGCTGAATGAAAGCTTGAGGTGAAACACACAGGTGAGACAGACAGGTGAGACAGACAGGTGATCCACACCTGTCTCACTCATTCAGACACAACCTGAACTTCACACGTAATCAGAATCCACAGAATTCTTCTGTTCCACATTAATGTCCAGAGCTGGAAGTGGATCTGGACCCATGTGACTCGTTGTCCTACTCCATCCTTCCTTCCACGAGCTCAACCTGCGCTTAACCTCTCCTCCTTATTCCTCCCACTTTCCCTTCTTCTTCTTCTTCCTCACAAGGAGCCAAAAAAATCCACGCTCCAGATCCTCTCCGAGATCCAGATATCCGGGGAGAATAATTCGTCTGATTTATTCACGGATCCTGGGTTTTATTTCTCTTTGTAGTGCATTCCGTAAAAAAAATTGAAAGCTGGAACGTTTCGCTTCCAGCACGCAGTAAAAACACTGCAGCAGTGATGCTCCAGTTCAATCTCACTGCCTCCAGCTCCCTCCTCTCCTCCTCCTCTCTCTCTCTCTCTCTCTCTCTCACACACACACACACACACACACACACACACACACACACACACACAAGCACCCACTTAGAGACCAGTTTCATGCATACGATTATATTACCGCCTTCTTTGTCCACGCCCCCCTTGTGCATCCTTACAAACCAGGAGGTGTGTCACAAATCAAGACAAACCTAAGCCACACCCCATCACCACCCACGGGATATCTTAGCCAATCCTGTCGCGTTTCTTTCCCTCCCCTTTCCTGTGCAGCTATAAAAAGGGACCAGGAGTCCTGCATCACGGCTCATGTCCTCAATCGTCTCATGTGCTAATGCTACATGCTAACAGAAATTCCCTTTTAAAATAAAATAAAATCAGATAAAAAAATAAATCTGAATTAGGACTGTGGGGCTCGTGTACCAGATTTAATGCTAATTTTTTATTATATTTTATAATATTAAAATATTACTGATTGAAAGAAAGGACAACCAAGAAATAATTCACATTCATTCATTCATTCATTCATTCATTTATTTTCCAAACCACTTAATCCTATTAGGGTCACGGGGAGGGTGGAGCCGACTCTGATTGAAGGCAGGGTACTACTTGATTAGTCCATTGCAGGGCCAGTACACACAACCATTCACATTTACACTCACTCCGAGGGGCAATTCAGAGAAGCCAGTTAGCCTAATGTGCATGCTTTTGGACTGTGGGAGGAAACCAGAGTACCCAGAGGAAACTTATGGATGAACTAACCACTATGCCACCATGATGTTCCATATCAGATCATTGAACCGTAACAAACTTTCGTATCATTCTGAGTAAATTTGTTTTCTAAACTGTCTGTCTCAGAACAATAACATTTAAACTAATTGCATGCCGGCGGTACGGAGGTATAGTGATTATCAAGTACACCGCACAGCAGGAACAAGGTCCTGGGTTCATGCCCCGGGCTGGGCGAGAGTGTTTCTGTGTGAAGCTTGCATGTTCTCCCCGTGCTTGTGTGGGATTCCTCCAGGTACTCTGGTTTCCTTCAACAGTCCAAAGACATGAACATTAGGCTAACACGCTGTTTCAAATTGCCCCGAGGTGTGTGAGTGTGAATGTGAATGGTTGTGTGTGTTGGTCCTGTGATTGACTGGCACGCTGTACAGGGTGTACCCCGCCTTCCCCCAGAGTTAGACAGGCTCCAGCCTCACTGCAAACAAATGGATGAAATCCAGTAAGTCCATTAAACCACCACTAAACCACGACTTACATCAAGGACCATCCGATACCTGAAGGTCATGTTCAGGTCATGACAATTCTCCTATGTCTGGAATCAGTCAGACTTCTCGCGCATCCCTTCGAGTGTGATATTAATCCCTGTGGAGCTTTACAAAAGCATTTCAAATCCATTTGGGCCCATTACAAATCCGTTCGTAACCATTAGAAACCAGTAGAACCCTGTATTTTGTTTTTGTTTTCGGCAGGGTTGAGAACCATGTTGATGATAGTGAGCTGTTCAGTTTTCAGAACCTGCACAGAATACAAAACCGTGTGTGTGTGTGTGTGTGTGTGTGTGTGTGTGTGTGTGTGTGTGTGTGTGTGTGTGTGTGTGTGAACGCTGATTTCCCACTAGTGTGCCACAACAGGGACGATCTTCAATATTGGAATTAAATTGCCACATATTGCACTTGCAGTCTGTCGTCTGATATATAAACACCGCCCCACTCAGACTGTTGACTTGCATTATTGTGACCCAATTTATTTACACCTGTGTTGAGTAAATGCTGAGATTCATTAAAACTCCGAGCACACAGAACACCAGTGAACAGCATGGATTATATTATGGATTCTATTCAGTGACTCGAATCATTTCAGGTAAATGATTCCGTTCAGACTCTCTCAGATTCACAGTGAATTCACAATGATCTGTCACGACTGAAATAATCCACTGACTCGAACACTGAGTCGATCAACAGGAGATGTGTGTCATAACCAAAATGATTCACTGGTTTAAACACTGATTCAGTAATCAAAATGAAGTGAATCTTTTTTTTAAACTGACTCTCAGAACAAGGAGCAAAAACCAAAATATTAACAGCAAAGTAAATCACTGGTTTAAACTCTGACTCAATTAATCACTTTTTTATTTATTTTAAAACTGAGATGATTCACTGATTCACTGACTCAGAGATTCAGACAGAAAAAAGGGTGAACAGGAGAGAAGTGAATCTCAGTCATGACCAAAAACATTCATTCATTTATTCGGAAAAAAGTCAGAGAGGGGCAAATCTCTGTCCAACCAAAACAATTCACTGATTCAGACACTTACTCTTTAAACAAGGTAACATTAAATCCACTCATTCACTCATTTACCGAAACACTTTTAGGGTGTTATTAGGGTCAGGGGGAGGCTGGAGCCTATCTCAGCCAACATTGGGAAAAGGTGGGGAAACCTGAAGGAAACCCGTGCAAACACGGGGAGAACATTCAACCTCCACACAGAAACGCCATCGGCAAGCCCAGGACTCGAACCCACGACCTTCTTACCGTGAGGCGGATGTTCCAACCACTGCGTTACCGTGCCTCTAGTAGTGCACTAATAATAACTAATTAACATCATGGCCTTTTACCAACTTACCAAGCTATCTAACATTAGATATAATATGGAAAATACTATAGTATATATTAGCTAGTAGTCTAGTTCACACTTGAATGTTAAGCAGGTTTGTTAGCAAGCTAGACAGTATTGCTAAAATATTTTACTGTGCAGTTAAAACAATAACCGGGTTCTATAGCAAGCCTGACGTCATGTTTACTATTACATTACGTTCTTATAAAGAGTAGTGTCCTAGTAACTGGTATATTGTGTGGTTAAAACATTAGCAAAGACTGTCACAAAGTTGGATTTTAATTCAAATATTTAACATTAAAAGCAGGATTGCTTCTTAACATTAAACTAGTAAGAATTCAATAGCAATCTAGTTAACAATAGGTATTACATAACATAGGTAAAATCCATTCATTTTCTGAACCGCTTAATCCTAATTAGGGTCGCGGGGAGGCTGGCGCCCATCTCAGCATTGCCTTCCATCAAGTACTCCCTTCTATGTAACACGGCCACCAACAACCAGGAAGGGGCGTAAACATGCACACGCCCCCTCAGTGACATGCAACGCTGCCACCCGCCTCTTTTCGGGTGTATTTGGGGGCGGCCTTCGCCAGTTAATTTTAACTGGCCACCAACAAGCTACACTGAGCTAACTGAGCTCACTTGCAAGCTAATTCACGTTAAAACTTTACCTGGAAACCAAGCTAACACTGAGTTGAGTATAATGATGTGTTTTTGAGTTGAGTAGTCAAGTTTGCTAGCAAGCTGCTAAATGAAGAAATTAGTCGCAAAGTTCACTGTGAGCAAAAAAATAATAATAAATATAAATAAATAAATAAATTGGGGGGAAAAAAACCTTCACTGTGAGCAAAAAAAATAAAATATATAAATAAATTAATTTATTAAAAAAAAATTACAAAGGTTCACTGTGAGCATCAGCGTTTAGCTATTAATGAAATGTGTATAAAATTAAGGTCACTGTCAAGTTAGTTAACATAGCGAGGTCATTAATGTGCTAGTTCATGCTAAAATCATTAGCCAGGTGAATAGTAAGCTAATGTAATGAAATAATATCATTAGTAAAGATCATGGGAAGGTTGGTTAACATGAATCAATCACTTAAACCATGTTACTTTTTATTTATGTATTTAAACAACAGATTATTACACTAACAAGTTAGCCAACATGAAGCTAAACGCGAAATTTATTAGCTAGGTTGCTTAGCGTGTTGTTAGCCCTCATGCCTGCTGACTGTGCTGTTATTGTTATTGTGTGATAAATGGATGATTAATTTCCGGCTGTGTGCAGGAACTCGATTCATCACCATTTGTGACAC
Organism: Neosilurus hyrtlii; assembly: GCA_028564935.1. Classification (NCBI taxonomy): domain Eukaryota; kingdom Metazoa; phylum Chordata; class Actinopteri; order Siluriformes; family Plotosidae; genus Neosilurus; species Neosilurus hyrtlii. The sequence continues at coordinate 37,613,404 of JAOUQZ010000035.1, forward strand.
CCGGCTGTTCCGCGGATATTTATCCGGCACTCGTGATGAACCGATGCTGTGTTTGCGTGGATTATTATTATATACTTGAAAGCGCATCGTGCAAAAAAAGTAAATAATTTGTAAATGGTTCTGAATGTTAATGCAGGCAGAAGAGATGAGACGATCCAAACGCCACCACAGAGGACATTTTTCAAAACGTGTGAAATCACTAAACAAAGCACAAATTAAAAAAAGTGCTGCCTTCAGCTTTATTTCAATTAATATTAATTAGAGACGGTGGTACGTTTGTGTAGTGGTTAGCATGTACACCTCACAGCCTGATGGTCCTGGGTTCGCGTCCTGGGCTCGGCGAGATCGTTTCTGTGTGGAGTTTGCATTTTCCCCCTGTGCCTGCATGGGTTTCCTCCAGGTACTCCGGTTTCCTCCCACAGTTCAAAGAAATGCACAGTATGCTACTTGGCTGTTCCAAATTGCTCCTAGATGTGAGAGTGAGTGTGAATGGTTGTGTGTGAGCTGGCCCTGCAATGGACTGGTGAGCTGTCCAGGGTGTACTCCGCCCTCGCCCAGAGTCGGCTGAGATAGGCTCCAGCCTTCTAATAGAATTATAGGTGGTTCGGCAAATGAATAAATGAATATTAATTTAATTGTTAGTGGCTTTAGCTGAAAATGACACTTCGAATGCAGGGGTTCCATATCACTGTGTGAAAACCGCCGTCACTGCGGTACTGCGTGTTTTTCTGCTTTAATACACCTGATTTAACCTGGTAACAGGCTGATGATGAGCTCATATGAACAAGTAGAAGCGGTAAAGCTGAGAAAACACAACTGTGGCCTGTGTGTTATGTACATAAACATGCTACACGTTAGCATTTCTGCCTTCCTGCGTGACCTTTATGTAAATATATTAAGTCAAGGTCACAGAATACTGCAACACAAATAAGCGTTTACTATTTGTCTGTGTGTGTGTGTGTGTGTGTGTGTGTGTGGTTGTGTGTGTGTATGTGTGTCTGTGTGTCTGTGAGTGTGTGTGTGAGTGTGTGTGTGTGTGTGTGTGTGTGTGTGTGTGTGTGTGTGTGTGTCTTGGGATACACTCCGGCGCTTGAAGACGAATAAAGAATAATAAATAAGGACAGACAACAAGAATGTTCCGGAATCCTGTGGCATGACGTAAATGCTGCAAATACATTAAAGTGCAGAGTTATCCCCACACTGGATTTCCAATGCATCATGGGTAAGAATAGCTAAACGTGGTTGGGTAAACTCGTAGGAGAGAATGCGATGTGACAGGAAGTCTGACAGCAGGGCTCGAAACGAGAGCATTAATGAATTATACATGTGCTGTAAGTCTGTCTGTGTTATAAACATGAATTATACATCAATTAATCTACAACTTCAGGAGGAGGAATGGACCAGGAGAAAGGATGAGGAAATAATTTATAGAAAACGATTACAGGAGGGTTAAACTGGCCTACTTACAGAGAAGGATGAGAGAGGGGAGGGAGAGAGAGAGAGAGAGAGAGAGAGAGAGAGAGAAAGAGAGAGAGAGAGAGAGAGAGAGAGAGAGAGAGAGAGAG
>JAOUQZ010000035.1:37615068-37631541 GCA_028564935.1 Neosilurus hyrtlii
TAGATATATGGATAGATGGATATATGGATGGATGGAAGAAGGGATGGATGGATAGATATATGGATGGATGGATGGATAGATAGATATATGGATGGATGGATGGATGGATGGATGGATGGATGGATAGATATATGGATGGATGGATGGATGGATGGATGGATATATTGATATATGGATGGATGGAAGAAGGGATGGATGGATGGATGGATAGATAGATTATATGGATAGATGGATGGATGGAAGAAGTGATGGATGGATAGATATATGGATGGATGGATGGATAGATAGATATATGGATATATGGATGGAAGGATGGATGGATGCACTTAGTGTATTGAACATAAAGTAGTTATAGTTGAAATCAAATGAAAATATAGTTGATATTTGTATTAAACCTGATTAGTAAACTGTGTAAAGGAGGAAAAGTAATGAAAGAAATCCATTGAACTTTGTATATAATAGAGTTACTGTCCTACTGAGATTTGTCCCTCCTCTTTGATCCTATTGGTTAAACTACTCAGCAGATGACTTTTTCATGTCCATCATTGGTTATCAAAGAACGTCACTCAGCTCGTCACACTGACTTTGCCCTCCTCTAAAAGCAACAGCGCGAGACACGAGCACGCGCCTGAGTTGGCTTGGCTCTTTTGGTTTTTTTAAAGCCCGTGGCCGTGTCCTCGTGCTCGGAGTTGAAGTTGAGTTATTGCGTCTCACGCGCGCACCTCTGTAACGGTATAAAAGGGACCCCTTCAGCGCCACCATGTCTCAGTCTCCCGATAAGCGCCGGAAGATGGAGTCCGCGCTCGAGCAGCTGAAGAAGTTCACGGTGGTGGTCGCGGATACCGGGGATTTTAACGGTGAGTTCCGCCGGTAACTTCCTGGTGGCGAGCTCGTGTGGTTCACCTGGTCTGGATTACACATCTCTTCAGTCGTGTACTTGTTATTTTTGTTTGGAGCTGCTGTATCTCTCTTTTTATCCTTAAATCGCTTCAGGGAACTTTATAACGAGGCGCGCGCGGGGGGGGGGGGGGGGGGGGGGGGGGGGGGGGGGGGGGGGGGGGGGGGGAGCTAGCCGGAGCTAGCGCAGTTCTCCACAGCTGCACTTTCCTGTTAGCCAGTTATGCTAGCGCGTTAGCAGGCTAGGCTAACCCATATTGATAATTGTGATTTATTGAGGACAGTTTTTTCCCTTTAGAATATAAATTATCTTTAGTTACCCAGTTTGTGGATCTCAGAAATAGTAAGCAGCCCTTTACATAGATGACACGTCGTGATATTTATATTTGATGTTTTTTTCCCACCTCTTCAGCCTGATATTTATTTCATTTTCACTGTGTGTAATGTTATGGCAGTGGGTGACGTCACATCACATTGAACCCTATTCATTGAACTCCAGTTAGATTCTGAAGTACAAGATACTTGTGTACCAGTTTTATTTAATTTTTTATGTATTTTTGTTTTGCTCTGTATAATAACTTTAATGTTGAAAAGGGACATTGTGACAGAGAAATAGAGTTTATAGTGACTTCTTCTAGAGCTTCCCTGTTATTTCCTAGTAATTACTTGGTGTTTATTATTGTGATGTGATTTAGAAATCACCTGTAGCATTAAAGCAAGCCTCACACAGGAGTGGTTCTGATGGTCCAAGAAGTGTCTTGTAAACTATTAGTAATGACGCACTTTTTAAATATTTTTATTTTTATAAGTCGTTGCTCATCTGCACGTACTCTGCAGCTCTAAAGCGGTTGAGATGTTGGGTGTGTGCCACTGAGTAAACCTGGGTTATCATTAAATAGTGAAGTGTTTATTGTGTTATCAGAGTAGTATCAGATTTAAAGGTTTCTTAAGAGCACAAAACTCTAAGGTCCTACAAAAAGTTCACCAGAAGCATACTAAAGATCTAGTTTAGGTTTGTGCTGAGTTGAGCCAGGACCGGTTTCTTTTTCTTTCTTTCTTTTTTTCTTTTTATTGAATAGGGAAGTTTGAAGCAATCTGGTCTTTGCTCATTGTGTCTGATGCAAAACAAACATTTCCTCATGTGTTGCGAAGTCAGTATGACGAGACAGAACCCAGTGTATCAGGTCACATTTTGGCCTTCAGTCTCAGGATCTGGTGTCCTGTTTCTTAGCCTGTCTGAAATTTGCCCCAGCTGATAAAAGCACACCCAGAAACATTTGAAGAGCAAAGTTTAATTTAATTTTGAGCATGCAAATATATTATTACTAATAATAAAATAGTAATAACGATCATGAATTTTCTTTATATGGGGTGACACAGTGGTGAGCATGTTTGGAAGAAGGCCTGGGTTCGATTTCTGGGTTTTGGGTGTTTCTGTGTGGAATTTGCATGTTCTGCCCATGCTTGTGTGGGTTTCCTCTGGGTACTTCAGTTTCCTCCCAAAGTCCAAAGCATGCTAATTAGCTGTTTCAAATCACACCTAGGGGTGTGTGTGTTAACCCTGCGATGGTCTGGCAAGCTGTCCAGGGTGTACCTCGCCCGGAGTCGGCTGAGATGGGCACCAGCCTCCCTGTGACCTCAGCGAATAAATTTCTTTTTAATTTAAGTTTTTGGCAAATTAAAAAATAGTCATGTTTTTAAAAATAAAATAATCAAATAAAACTAAGATGGACCTAAAGCTACCTAATCGTGGGATTTATCAATTAAAGCTAAGGTAAGTCTGTTGGGCTTTTACACCCAAACCTAGTGGCTGATCAGGCCCGGTGTTTTTCCACAGTTTCCATAGTGTGAAGCGGCTTGGAGTTTGACTCCTCCTGGATGGAACGCTAGTGCATCGCAGGTTGCCTTCCCAGTAATTTTTACTGGTACCCAGTTATACTGCTGGGTGGACTTGTGGTTAAGACCTTGTCCAGAGTCTAACTGGGATTCGGACCCACAACCTCCTGATCATGAGCCCAGCACCCTAACCACTACACCACGGCCCCACATTTATCAATTAAAATAAAAAAAAAAGGAACACTGCGCAGAACTGTTTGTTGGTGTTTTGGTTAGTACCATTAAATTGAGTGTCATAGGAGGAACAAAAGCTAACAATCTCTTTTTTTTTTTTTTTTTTTTTTTTTTTTTTTATTTCTCTTTTGGGCAAAAGTGCAGTGCAGTTCTTTCTGTACACATTTACCAGTTTGAGATGAAACCTTTTTTTTGGGGGGGGGGGGTACGTGTGGTTTTTGTTTCTTCAGTCCACCTTCATACGTTTTGCACAATTGTAACCTCATGTTGTAAGATTGGTCTGTGGACGTGTTTGAGTCTATTGGTTGTGTGTGTTGCGGTATGCATGTTGGCGTGCACATGGTTGAGGAAAGCTGAGTTGTCTCTCGTTGGAGAAATATTGTATTGTATAGAACAAAAGAAGACATTCTGTTATTTTTGGGTCCCTGTTTACACTGGAGAGGAGTGTACGTGGACTGCATTAATTAAGGATTCGTAATAGCAGGTGTAGAATGAATTTTACAGAGGGACTGTTTCACCAATTGATCAGAGCAATTAATACACTGTCACGCTGCAGTGAGTATAAATGGTATAAAAATGCAGATGCCCCAGGGAACGGTGCATGTCTGAACACACCAGAAGGAACCAGAGAGTGTTGTAATATATCGCAAGAATGGAAGAACACTTCCTTTTATGCGTCTCAGTTTGAACAGTCGTATGAAGCGGAGTTAAATATTAACATGCAGTAAAGGTGCAGTCGGGGTCTTTGATTTGAAGGTTTTCTGTTCGTGAATCAGACACTGATGTGGCCCGGGTGAATTCTTGTGTAGTTTGTGTTGTGATGAGAACCATGATGGATGTGCAGTGGGACTCTGAAGTGATGCGACGGCGAGACGTGTTCTGCCTGGAGTTGATCGCTTTCCTGAAAGTTTGACGACCGAAACAGTTATCCTAATTAAATTTGCATATTTTTGAGACGTGTAATATTTATATCCAAAGCAGCCTTTCTGTAAGGCAGAATACTGATGAGGCGTTGAATAAGTGATGAGCTCTCATTGTATTTCTTTTGACATCTACAGCGATTGAGGAGTACAAGCCTCAGGATGCTACAACCAACCCATCGCTTATCCTGGCAGCGGCAAAAATGCCCACCTATCAGCACCTCGTCGACCAGGCTATTAAATATGGCATCGCCAACACCGGGTAAGAGATCATCCACACTTATGAAGATGTCACGCATTCTGCACAGGATTGTTTTAACACACAAGCCAATTCATGCATGAATCTTGATTGAGGGTTAAGTGTGTGTTTTGATGTCACTTATTGTAATTAATCACCTAGAAGCCCTGCCCACTTCCACAATTATTCCGATTATTCCACACGAAGGAAAAAAATGCCCACCTATCAGCACCTCAAGATTAATTAATTGTGATGCATGTCATGCATAATATTTAGGTCCCGTGGCCCATCCCTTATGCAGAGTGCAGTATTTTATTTTAACAGATGTTTCTATTTGCAGAACTGAAGAGGAGCAGATCACCAACACTATGGACAAACTGTTCGTCAGCTTCGGTGTAGAGATCCTGAAGAAGATTCCGGGTCGAGTCTCCACGGAGGTGGATGCCAGGTAACGCCTCACGCTCTACACTTAAGCATTTGGTTCTCGTGTTTAGGAAAATGTTCAGGACTGATTCTGTCTGCTCCAGGTTATCATTCGATAAAGATGGGATGGTGACTCGAGCACGGCGGCTCATCTCTTTGTACGAGGAGGCTGGAGTGAGTAAGGATCGAGTACTCATCAAGCTCTCCTCCACGTGGGAGGGCATCCAGGCTGGGCGGTATGGCACTTTATTTATTTAGTAAAGAAAATTACGTTAAAATGCTGTAGATTTTGTCCTGATTGTAGTTTTGCTTGTTTCTCAGGGAGCTGGAGGAGAAATATGGCATCCACTGTAACATGACCCTGCTGTTCTCCTTCGCCCAGGCGGTGGCTTGTGCCGAGGCAAAGGTCACGCTCATTTCACCTTTTGTGGGACGCATCCTGGACTGGTACAAAGAAAACACAGAGCGCAAAACCTATGAGCCGCTCGAGGACCCCGGTATGTGCAGGAGAACGTCCTCAATCTGAACCTGCAGTTTTAATAATAGTCTTGTATGAAAATAAAACCGGCACATTCTAGAACCTTCCTTGGAGTCCTTAAAAAAATACGTAGATAAAATAAAAGTCATGTGATCGAGGACTGAATTGGCTCATTTACAGAACCACATTTAATATTGATCAGTTCTTGGGTATTAATGACATCACAGTGATAAATCCTGGATTCTGATCAGTTGAATCATTGTTGCTCAGGTTAAAGTAAGTTATTGTTGCTATAGAAACGGCTCATTGGATTCACAAACTGCTTTAAAGTTTTATCTATGAGATGTACGGTGACCCCGATGTTATATAATCCACACACTGTGTTGTATCTGTCTCTTCTGCTCGTTCAGGTGTGATCAGTGTAATGAAGATCTATAACTACTATAAGAAGTTTGATTACAGCACTGTGGTGATGGGGGCATCGTTCAGGAACACCGGTGAGGTGAAGGCGTTGGCTGGATGTGATCTTCTCACCATTTCTCCAGGACTGCTGGGAGAACTGAGTGAGGACCACAGCACTGTGTCCTGCACTCTCACTCCAGAGAAAGGTCAGCATTTAGGGGCTCTCCAAAAGGGGTTAAGAGGAGGTCATAGGGCAGGGAAAGCTTAATGTGTGTGTGTGTGTGTGTGTGTGTGTGTGTGTGTGTGTGTACAGCAAAGGCTTCTGATCTGGAGAAGCTCCACATGGATGAGAAGACCTTCCGCTGGCTGCACAATGAGGATCGCATGGCCGTTGAGAAGCTCTCAGATGGCATCCGCAAATTTGCCGCTGACGCCATAAAGCTTGAAGGCATGATCAAGGTGCGATTGTGTACCTGAGGGCGGGCTTTACCAGTACGGCACACAATCTTACCATAACTCACTGCAGGAAGCATAACTGTTTGTTTTTATTTCGCAGGAGAAGATGCTCAGTGTGAAAAACGGACAGTAACTTTGAAGACCCCGCCCATCCTGATTAGCCTGTTGCTACTGGCTGAAATGGTGCACTCGCTTTAAAGCTGAAACCCATTCCATAGTCTTAAAACTGAGACCACTAAGAGCTCATGCACTAATCCCACCCTTCCTGTCTGTTCAGGAGTAAAAGTCCTCCAAGAATCAAACATTCCTGCTTTAAAGTATCTCAAATCAAGTATTAATAAAAAAATCAGAAACACAAATATTGTGTGTTTGGGTGAGAAATGGTACCCAAGGGACTAAAGGAAACAGATCATACATGTCTGTAGAGTTTATTTTTATTATAACAATTCAGCCTTCAGATCGGATGTTGCTTCATGTTTTCAATAAAGAAAAAACGATGCACTGAAACTATTGAATATTTGTCTGTGTGTAAATTGTAAAATACAAGGTTTGAGTCTTGCATTAATTAAACTGAACGATTTGACACAGAATGGAAGATTTAAGTATTTTTATATCAGAAATTTTAATTTATAGTGTTGTGCTGGGAAAGTGTGATGTAATGTTCCTGAACAAACCTCAAGTTAATTAGACTGTTTAAGGGCAGAGCCTTGTGAAGACCAAGGAAACATTCTGGAAAAATATCAGAGGTATAAAAATAAATATCAAACTTTAGATATTACACCAGTATGTGATGTCGAGTGTGTATGATTTTAATGCAGTTGTAGGGTTAAGTCCCTTTTCCTGTAAGTGCCCAGGACAGGAGAGGTTATGTTCGTTGAGCTTTTCTGTAACATGAAATTAGCTGTGTGGGTTTTTTGTTTTTTGTTTAGCTGCTCTAACAAGCAATTTCAGATGTTCTCCTGTTTGACAGATGTTCCACAACAAGAAATGTGGTTCATAATGTAAATGAATGAAGTACTGAACTTAAATTAAAGGGAAAATTCTACTTATTTTTAAATCACAGGTATAAGAGAAATAAAACACTTCAGGATGGTAATCGCTTTACATCAGACCTCATCGCGCCGCTCTGGTGCTGATTAATTTCCTTCTGAGTGTTTATTTACTGTTTTATTAGAGCAGAGTTTGTGCTCATTTTCAGAAAGAGGATGTTACTTGATTCAGGATGTTTCTGTAATTCACCACTGGTTGCTGAAATGTTACTCCAGAGTGAGAAGCAGCCTGTGTGTGTGTGTGTGTGTGTGTGTGTGTTCTAGTCAGAGGCAGAGCCATGAAACATGATTTGATCATTTGATGATTTGATTTCCCCCTAAAACATCTCTGCTTCCTGTGACAGGACGCCTTCAGCAGGACTCCAGATTCACCTGTTATTAAATGACAAAGCAGAATGTTTGTGTTTCTGGGTGGAGTTTGCATGTTCCTGTGCTTGCATGGGTTTCTTCCGGGCTGATTGCTGTTCCAAATTACCCTAAGTGTGTGTGTGCGCGTGTAGGTTGTAAGTGTGTTTGCCCTGCAATGACCTGGCATGCTGCTCAGAGATGGTGCATCTAGTAGGATAAAGTGATGTGTGCAAATTAATCAATTAATCCTAATTAGGGTCGAGGGGAGGCTGGTGCCCATTTCAACCGACTCTGGGAGAGGACGGGGTACACCCTGGACACCATCGCAGGGCAGAAACACAACCATTCACACTCACACCTAGGGGCAATTTGGAACAGTCAATCAGCCCACTGTGCATGTTTTTGGACTGTGGGATGAAACCGGAGTACCCGGAGGAAACCCATGCATGCACAGGGAGAACATGCAAGCTCACAATGTTTTTTAATAAAAATAAAAAATTTCTGCACACAACACATATCCACTGAGTTCTTGACTGATGGTATACTTAGTCTGTGTCCTGACGAACCAGTATAAGAATATATTCACAGATAGGGACTTTAAAGCACTTCTGTAAGTTCCTCTGGATAAGAGCTTCTGCTAAATGATGTAAATGTAAATGTAAAAATATAAGTTTTAATAATATACATTATTACACTGTTAGTAAAATTAGCAAAAATAAACTAATGGAACTTTTAAGGAGTGTAAATAGTGAGTAAATTTATGGCTGCTGTTTATATAAACCCTGGTTATAGCGGTGTGATGTCACTTTTAGTTTCAGGTTTTTAAAAAATCTCAGTGATTTGTTTTGAAGTCGAAAGAGTCGGTTCATATTGATAATGTGAGCCGATTGATTTGATTCACTGGAAAAATGGCCTTCACGTGGATAGAGAAGAGATGGAACCAATCACAGGCTGGGTAAGGGCGGGTCTTCCTCTGTGGACACGCCCCTTTGCCCTGGTCCGGGTGAGGCTCTGTTGTAGAGTTTCATACCTGGACTGAGGAGAAGGAACTTTAAACCTCTGAGGAAACAATTCTCGTATTTATTTATGTTTATTTTTTAAAGGGAAAGTTTTTAGAAGTCTTTTAAAAGTTTTTAATTAGGGTGTTTTGTTTTGTTTGAGCCTCATCAGTGGTGCTGCTGCTTTATTTCACCGTTTACAGGTAAAAAAAAAAATCTGTAGCTTCGAGCTAAAGCTAACTAGCATTCCGCGCGAACAGATTTCCTGAGGTACTTTTATGCTAAGCTAATACTCGCTAACGGCACGAGGGGAGATTTCAGTGTGGATGATGATGATGATGATGATGATGGTGATGATTTGTTGTTTGCTGATCTGTGAAGTTGTAAACCTGTAAACTACATTAGCAAGTAATGTAAACATTAGCACTATTCTACTTCTGATTTGTTTGTTTGTTTGTTTTGTTTTTGCGAAGTTCTGATAGCTGTTACATAATCATCGCTTATAAATAAACAAGATTCCTTTTAAAGCAACTTCCGGATAAATACAATTACAATGATTTGTAGTATATACATATTTATTATTGCCGACATTAAATATTAAATCTCATTACAGGGAGATTAGAAAATCTCAGTTTTTTAAAAATTCAAGTTATGGAAGGAGACGTCAGTGTCACTGAACACTTGTTACTGCGCCTCAGATTGCAGTGATGATCGTGATGTTGGGGTTTTGTTTTTTATTGAAAATGCAAAGTTGTTTTACGATTTCAGGATGTCGGTCCTCGGGATCGTGAATCTGTCTCTTCATTTGTGTGATTATTGAAATCACGGTATCGGAAGTGGAATGTGAGGTGCTGAGATATCTGCTGTTAATCAGAAAATACCTTCCGGAGGAAACTATTTAAAAGCAGTGAGTAACGGTCTACATTCGGGCAGGTAGACGGCGAGAGAATGATATAAGAAAGAGGGAAGGATGAGAGGAAACCCCCTTTCCACTGAGTGAGTCAGGACAGCGGACGCGGGCGTTAACGTGAACAATCAGTGCAGTTACTCACACAGGTGTTTATCGTCGTCAGGTACAGATCCATCTAGAAACACCACACACAGACGCTGCATATATAATCTCCGACTCACATCCTTCTACACATTTATTACTGAGAATTACAGACTGAGAGGGAGAATTTGAGTAATCCCTGATCCTTCATGAGTCATCTCGGTAAGTCTCTGACCTGCCTTGACTCGTTATTTGAGTTCAAGAATTTCATTACTGGTAACAAGGATCCATTTTTCCATTTATATGACACTTAAAACCGCTTATTTTCTCCTCTGTGTGTGAGAGAGGAAAGGAAAGAAAGAGAGGGAGTGACAGACAGACAGAGAGAAAGAGAGATTAAATAATGTATAATAAAATCTTTCAGATGATTAATTATTGTAAGACATAAACTTGTTTTTTTTTATTTTTGTAGTGTTTATTAAAAATTGATCATAAATTAACAAAGTGTCGAACTAGTTTAAAAGTTGTTTGTAAGGATAAAAAATAAAGACGTTTATAGAAACCTTAAATTGCGTGCGTGGGGAAAGAGGGGGGGTGATAACGAACATGCCGTGATCCAGAGAAAGGTAACGAGGTGCTGAGAAAAGTCTTTTATTTAAACTTAATTCACACACAAACGTAACGGGGTGAGTGTGTGTTGAGTGTGAACAGAGTCGTGGCGTTTTCTCTGCACTCATCATGTCCACAGTTCAGTTTAGAGAGTCAGAGCTGTTTGACTCTGAATTGACTCACCTGTAGGAAGTGTTTTGGATTGCAGTTTATTTATTTATTTGTAAGTTATTTTCTAGAGAAAGGGTAACATGTCTGTAGAAACACAGCATGTTCAGGAGATCATCACAGTCAGAAAGGAGAAAACAGACAGCACTGAATATAAAAATATATATAATTATTCATTAATTTATTTAGAGTCAGTTCTGTCTAGTGTTTACAGTAACATCAGACATCGGATTCAGAAACGCACACAGCAGCCATGTGGTGTCTAAACTAAAATACAGAGTAATCCTGAGCTAACGCCATCTCGCCCCCCTTTAGGATGGGTGTAAACAAGAACGAACGGTGTGGCACGGTGTGCCTGAAGTACCTCCTGTTCATGTTTAATTTCCTGTTCTGGGTGAGTGGAACGTGTCTGTGGGGTTTGTTTGTTGTAATGAATGTGTTATAAGTAATGAAGAGAATGAAGGATATGTTTCTATCCTCCCAGCTGGCAGGGGGCGCTGTGATGGCTGTAGGACTGTGGACACTAGTGAAGAAAAGTGACTACATCAGCCTGCTGTCCTCCCGGATCTACGTTGTGTCAGCTTACATCCTCTGCCTGGCCGGGGTGGTCGTCATGGTAACAGGGATTCTGGGCTGCTGCGCCACCTTTAAAGAGAACAGGCGGCTTCTGAGAGTGGTGAGGAACTGAACTTCACAGAATTTGTAGAAGAACCAAACATTCTTGTGTATAGAAGGTTATCATGGTCAGTGTTTAAGTAAGGGGTGGAGTTAGGGGTGTGGCTGGCGTGTTCTCACATGTTACAGTCTCCTAGTTTTAAGCCTAGCTCACATGCAAGCAATCACAGCCGAGTGTACAAGCAAATTTTAGTTCGAGGGAAATAAATATATTTTCGGAGGTAGTCGGTCGAATTTGAGGTAAATGGTCCATTTTCGTGGTCTTGGGAAAAAGTTTTGGACCTTCTCAAAATTTGGAGCGCATTCAGAGTGGCTCGAATACGAGCGAAGAGCTTCGGAAGCAACTGATTTTTGCACGGCACGTGAACCTTTACAACGAAAAACCCGTGAAATTATGCACAGGTCACGCGAATCCACTTCTTCTATAAAGCGGCGGTCCGGTGCTGGTCTAGTCTGTTATGCACAAAATAAATAATAAATCCCCAGGTTTACGTATTTAAAACCTCTAACAGGTAATTATACTCCGATCTGACATGGAATGAACGCATCGCGGGAAAACAACCAAATAAAAAAAAGGTTGCACTATTTCGCAGTCATATCGTTTACATGTGAAAACATCCTTAGGATACAGCTGTTAATTTAACTGGAAAAAACTTTTGCATAATATTTAAATTTCTTTTTAAAAAACTTGATCACTGATCTTAAATATTCTTTGTGTGCCAAAGGTTGTGTCTCTCTCTCTCTATCTCCCCCCACGCCTTCTCTCTTTCGCTCTCTGTTTCTACACCACATGTTTATAAATGTACAGGCCTGGGCAGGTAGAAATATCTGTGTGTCGCACACACACACACACACACACACACACACACACACACACACACACACACACTTACTCTCTGAGGTATTAGTGCATCTTAAGTTCGAGACGGAGGTGTAGTGTGTAGTGAAGTGAGACTCCTCACCTCACTGTGAAACTGTCCTGAGCTCAGAGTTACACACACAGGGAGGGATTAATATTAATATCGATCACTGTTTTTGTGTGTGTGTGTGTGTGTGTGTGTGTGTGTGAGATCAGACCCTCACCCTGTTTCACTTTAGTCTCCATGGATTTATTTTTTATTCCTTTTTTTTGTCCTGTTTCAGTATTTTGTGCTGCTGTTGTGTATCTTCCTGTTGGAGATCCTGGCTGGAGTCTTGGCGTACATATACTACCAAAGGGTAAGCTCTCGTCTCGTCGTTCTGCGCCCGGGGGGCATGGAATTTCTTTCCTTCTTTCTTTCTTTTTTTTTTTTTTTTTACCAAAGTCACTACAGAAGTCATTTAAATAAACATATGGAAATCCATTATTTTTTTGAGAATTAGTCTTTTCACTGTTTCATCCAGCTGAGTGAAGAACTGAAGAAAAATCTAAAGGAAACGATGGTGAAGAACTACAACCAAACTGACAGCCAGCACATCACGCTTGCTGTGGATAAACTACAGCAAGAGGTAAAAGAGAATAATTATTATTTTACACACCACCCATCTGTCGGTACTGTCCGTGATCATCACTTGAGAATTTGTTTGAATGTTGTGTTTTCTCCTCCTCTGTCTCAGTTTAAGTGCTGCGGTAGCCACAACTCGTCTGATTGGATGGAGAGCCTTTGGCACAATAATTCGGTTACAGAGAAGGTACCAGACAGCTGCTGTAAGACTAAAAGTCGGGGCTGTGGAGAAAGAGTTCATCCCTCTAACATTTATAAAGTGGAGGTGAGTGAGAACATCCCAGTGGGTTTCCTCAGGGCTGTCCGGTTTCCTTTCAAAAAGCTTGATGATTGAATGATGCAGCGATGCAGTTTAATTTTGTTTAACTTTATATGAGTCTAATGTTTTATGTAATAATTTTAACACAGATGAATAAATGTATTTCTTAATTTGAATGTCATTTACAGAAATTGCTAATAATGCACTAAAATATAAAATAGTTAAAAAATAAAAACAACCAAAAGAAATATGCAGAAATATAACTCATTTACTGCGATTGAAATGAAGTTGTATAAAGGTAGTATTTCATGTTTTGTGTAATTTTATTATATATACACACCACCTGCCTCTGTAGTCATGTATTATTATTTTTATTATTATTATTCTCTGGTTTATTCTCAGGGCGGCTGCATTACTAAGCTGGAGAACTTCATCATGGACCACTTAAAGCTGATTGGAGCAGTTGGTGTGGGTGTGGCCTGTGTACAGGTGAGACATGATTTTAAATTAAAAAAATTATTTAAAACATTTATGAACTTTTATTATTATTAATAAATAAAATAATAATCAAAATAAAAGTCCTGTCTCTAGTGACTGTTCTATTTTCCTGAAATGCTGATTGGTCAGAACATGACAGGATTATATGAATACGCTTGTTTTTTGTTAAAGCATCATGGTTTTTATAGCAACTGCTTATTTAGAGTCATGTGTACAGTCTCGCTTTTAATACGGTGAAGTTTTTGTAATGAGTTGTTTATGTAACATCTAAAGGACAGAGTCTCCGGTGTCTGAGGTAGAGCTGTATTTTGATTTTTTTATTTATTATAACAAGTTTTTATGGTAATTTTAGGACAGGAGTTGACGTTGCTGTTTTGTGGTATCTTGGTCACATGCCAGGTGTTTTGTTTATTTGTTAATGAATGAATGTTGTGTGTGTTTCGATACAGTTCAGAATAAAACCCTGGGACATGCTGCAGGGCTGGGCGATACGACTTAACAGATATATCATGATATTTTCTGTTATTTCCCCGATATGGATATTTATCACAGTAGATGTATATTTGTTTTAAAATTATGGTTTAAAAATTCTGTTAGGAGACAAAAGAACATGAAAAACATGACAGCAGACTGTAAGTGCGGCACCGGGGGGCGCTCACCTGCTCGGGCTCGTTGGATTTCTGCAGAATCGTGATATTCAGTCAGCTGAGAATATGAATGGTTGCTTAGTGGTGATGATCCGTTAAGTGAATCCGTTTATCGCCCAGCCCGGACCTGCCGACTGTGACTAAGACTGTTTTGTTTTTGTTTCAGATCGTGGGGATGATTTTCACCTGCTGTCTCTACCGGAGTTTGAAAGCAGAGCCGTACTGATTCTTAATCACTATTCGATGTTTAAATGAACCGTACTGAACGTCATCACACACTGGGACGACTGAGTGATTCCTGTATGAGTGTGTGTGTGTGTGTGTGTGTGTGTGTGTGTGTGTGTGTGTGTGTGTGTTTTATAAACTGGGGAATTTAAAGTGCTCATTAATGAAGAGAATGGTGATGAGAAGACTTGAATTTCCTTTAAATACCGAATGGTTCTGTTTGTGGTGTAAGCTGTAGCTCGCTTAATTAACCCTTCATGAACTGACTGACTGACTACTGTTTTATGTAAAATATCCAGTGCAGTGGATTTTTATTATTCTGTTTATTCTTTATAATTTATACTGTATTTTTTATTCTCCGTTTCCATCTCAGCTTATCTTTGAGTTAATAAGTGTTATACGATTTTACAATTCAGTATAAACTTTTATAATCGGTGTAGAGACAGAATATTTCTTATTATGAATGTGTAGAAACTTCTGGAATGGTGCTGTAACCTACAGGAAATTGTACAATTGATCTTCATTCTGTCTTCTTTTATATCACAGAATAAACAAAAGCTAAAACATTTACATAAAAATTCTTTGTGTTCATGATTTTGTCGCTGCAACAGTCTGCTCATGTGTGTGTGTGTGTGTAGATGGGTGTGTGTGTGTGCTGGTGTGTATGTGTGTGTGAGAGACAAAGAGAGAGATGTGTGATCTGCAGTTAGAATAAGTAACAGTTTAGGTGCTGAATGCCACAGTGGTCTAACCCACAAATTGTAAAAAAACGTAAATAAGGTCAAGGTGTGCCTGGATGGGCCCTTCATCTTCTTTATGATCTTGAATCATACGGTGATTTTTATATTAGAAAATCTCTTGTTATTTTTGTCAAAAGCAGCTTCCTGTTGCTTTCACAGCTCTGGTTCTCGGCTCTTCGATCATTCTGTAAAGGTGAGGTGGATATCGCTGATAACCTATTGATTATCCACCAGCTCAGAGGTGAATAATAGGTTTATTATATACTACATGGCAATAAAAAGCAGACTAAAGTTTTTACACTTCATGTTAAATGAATTCAGACACTATCCCGAGTCTGTAATAGATGGGAGGTAGACGTGGAGTAGGTTTTAGGATTACACCCAGAAGATGTTTTGGAAGGATTTAGTGGCGCTTGGGTTTTGAGAAGAAATCCAGGATAACGTTTCCTGTTGTCCTTTTTATCAGCTCTGGAGGAACGTCACTGTGTGGTAATGTCACTGCGCTCCATTGTGTCCACATGTGGATGAGGGCCGTCACGGTGTCCAGTCGCTGCTCCAGTATTTCAGAAATCCTTCGTACCCCTCTCCTGATCGCTCTCTGACTTCAGCAGTCATACGAAACCAAGATGGTGTCAAGAAACTCATCCAGAAATCAAAGATCAGCTCAGAACCAGAAAGTACAGATGTTCTAAAGACTTCTGATGGTTTTCACGCCTGGGCTTCGGACGACTCGCTTACTTCCTGAACATCTTTATTCTCTGTTTAACCCCAAAATCCTAAAAATAATGTAATTACAGTGCACAGATGAACAGGAAGCATTTTTTGATCCTAAAATCTTGCAGTTTATTTCCTCTGGAAAGTTTTTTTTTTCCAGACCAGAGTCTGGTTTCTTTGTTTATCTCCTTGTTGAGGGCATGATCATGTTTTTGCATGCATGACATCACAAATGCGGTATAAAGTAAAAGTGTCATGTTTTATGAGGTGGAGATGGCGGCATGTGCAAAACACTCAAGAAGTGGACTTCGCCAGGAGACTCGACGAATCATGGCACAGACAGGGAATTTCTCAGCCAATCATCACTCAACAAAAACAGCAGCAGAGTAACAGACGCTCTCCAACATCTGCTTACACGGAATATCTTCCATCACGATACTCGCAATGCTCCGCTCTGGCACCTCATTTCTTCAGGAATGCAGTGGCTGTGGATGTTTCAGTACACAGTGGGGTGTATTTGTTTTTTTCCATCGCCACGATAAAGTCTTTATCATGTATTTGTATATTTTTGCATGCATGACGTGACAAATGATGTAAGACGAATAGATGCGGACCAACTTCATTACCAGACTTGTTTACTTTGCGTCGAAATCATATGAAGACGCCGTGTAGAGACGTGTAAAGACGTACTGATCTCAGACGCTTTAGAGCAGAGATGAAAGCACTGGTTTTTATTTTCCTGCTGGCGGTAGGTTTTGGTTGTGGTTCGGCTGTAGATCTGATAAGAGAATATATTTTCATTCACAAAAAATTGAACTGGAATGATGCTCAGTCGTACTGCAGAGAAAACTACAAAGATCTGGCCACCATCAGCAACATGGAGGAAAAAACTCGCCTTTTACAATCTGGGCCCGGTTCTTTCGGAAGTTTTATCGGGCTGAAGAGAAGAACCAAAACCACCTGGACATGGTCTGATGGAGAACCACTTTATTTCCCAAACTGGTTTAGTAACGTGAGTTTCTCTCTGCAATACGGATTCAGCTGTGCTGTCACTGGTTCTACATATTCAGGGTTCAAAGTGGACTACTTGTGCAATAACGAAAGAACCTTCTACTGTTATCGGTTCCTGATCCTGGTGAAGGAGAATAAAACCTGGGACGAGGCTCAGCGGTACTGCAGGACCC
>JAOUQZ010000035.1:37631641-37641641 GCA_028564935.1 Neosilurus hyrtlii
CTCTCTCTCTCTCTCTCTCTCTCTCTCTCTCTCTCTCTCCCTCTCTCTCTCTCTCTCTCTCTCTCTCTCCCTCTCTCCCTCTCTCTCTCTCTCTCTCTCATATGTAGCACTGTTTAATCAGGCGATTACTCCTGAAGCCTCCTGGATCAGTCACTAATCACACTTCATTAAATAGACAGCCCCGCCCAAAACCAGTACCCAATCATCAGTGATTTTGAGACGATTTTGTTTTCGTTTTGGGTCTGAATATGAATGTTGGGAACCATGAACGGACCTTGTATTGTGACATCACTGAGGAACGGCATGGCATCTGAGACGCTCTCACCACCCCAATGAGATGTCTAACGTGTCTGAATTGAAAATGTTGTTGTTGTTGTTCTTGTTTATTAGATTTTTTTTCTCCTATTTTAATGAGTCCTGGTGCATGTTCTGTAACTGTGAGTGATATTTCTTGACCCTCCTCCCTGGTTATATTTTACCTTTGGTTTGTACTTGTTTGTTCTCTGGATTCAACAATAACTTATGCAGTGATTTTCGTGTAATCTGTTCGGGGTGTCGACGGGGAAGAGAAAATTAGATTTCGGAGATGATTCGAATTAAATTCTGGATCCCGGAATGTTTTAAATTATTCTTTAACATTGTGATCTATTTTATTTCCGATTTATTTAAATTCTTTTTTGGAAGTGCAGTATTGCAGTACGCCCAGCAGGGGGTGCTGTGTACTTTCTGTGATGTGTGGCTTTTCATGTCATTTCTACCAGAGGGCGGGCGGGGCTTTGGACAAGGAACAGTGCATTCAATTTTTTATATTTTAGGTGTATATGTCTAGGATTGCTGGGCTTGGTGGAGGTTTGCATTTCTTTTAAATAAATAAATATTTATGTGGTTATGCATGTATTTTCATTAGTTTTTTTTTTATGTCGTCTTTTATTAAAGATTCCTGTCAACACGAACATACAAATAAACACTTAATTTGGGATGAATTTGCTTATTGGTGGAATTATGGTAGGCAGGTAACACCTGATGGTTCACACCTGTGCTTAATCATGGTTAATTGATGTGTGTGTGTGTTTGTGTGTGTGTGTGTGTGTGTGTGTGAGAGAGAGAGAGAGAGAGAGAGAGTGAGAGTGAGTGAGAGAGAGAGAGAGAGAGAGATAAAAGAAGGTTGCTGAAGATGTAACTTGAGAAGTGAGAGTGGAGGTAAATAAACCATCACCCTGGGTATTTGTTACAGCCTCAGGAGAGCTTCAGTACTTTTAAATAGAAAAGTTTCCCAAAAGAGTTTTTAGACTTTTTAAGTTGTGACCCATTGAACAGGTGTCAGAAAGTTTGTCTGAGTCTCTGTGGATAAATAATCTGGTTAATATAAATAATAAATGTTAGATAATATTCTTCATTTCTGTGAAGCCTCATCAGTTCAGCCTGCAAACACAGAAAACAAAAAGCCAAGAGTCGTTCTGAGTGACTGAGATTCCGAGAGTCTGTGGGTGGATCCACCGCTGGTCAAAGATGCGTAGTGTCACTCTTATTGCGGAGGGGACGACCACAGAGACCATGCCACCCACTGGACCCCACAGCCACACAGGAAACTGAGCTTCAGTCTCTGGATGATGGGCCATTTTAAACAAAACCTTCTCATATGTAATCGAGAGACCTGGCACGAAGCAAAAACCATGTTTGTTGTGTGTGGCGGGGCAAATGTTCTGCCTTTTTCATTTATTCATTCACTAAACCGCTTAATGCTCCTAGGGTTGCAGGGGGGCCGGGGCCTATCTCAGCCGACACTGGGTGAAGGCGTGGTACACCCTGAACAGCTTTCCAGACAATCGCAGGACAACATACACCTGGGGCAGTTTTTAACAGCCAGTTATGCTGATGTGCATGTCTTTGGATTTTTGGAGAAAACCGCAGTGCCCAGAGGAAACCCACACAAACGGGGGGAGCAAAATCTCCACACAGGAACACCCTCACCGAGCCCGGGACTCGAGCCCAGGACCTTCTTGCCAACCACTTCGCCACCCTGCTGCCCTTTGTTCTTCTTCATGACTTCAGAATCAAGCAACACATTATGATTCTGTAAAGTTTATTTTTATTTTTTTTTTTTACATGCATAATGAAAAATCGAATAAACTGAACGATCACGTGGTGCAGTGACGGTAATGATAAGAACCTGCCAATAGATGGAGCTGTGCACAGTTTACTCATTCATGCTTCATTAAACTTACACTCAGTAATGTTTATATTTTCCTCCTTCTGTTATAAAGAGAGACAGATCTGATATCTATTTAAAAAAAATCAAAAATAGAAAATTTCTGAAAAAATAGATACCACAAAAACAGACAGAAGAGTGACGTCACCTTTTGGTCCTAATGCTGTAATGATTCTGGTCCAGCAGGGGGAGCCATAGTACATTGAATGTAAACAATAATAAAGTGAAGAGGCTATTTTCTCTCAATCACTTTTTTGCTGAATCACTTAATCCTGCTATCAGGGTCTCAGGGTTTATTGGATACATAACATGATTTCATCATATCAGTGTGTTTATTTTTATTATGGAATGCATAGGGTGACGTAAAGGGCACATCCTGTTTCTATGACGATGCAACTGTGATGTCATAAAGAGGTCTTCTATGTCAAGGCCCACCAATTGTGATGTAGTGTGATGTCACAGGGGCCTATATTAACTATATAAGAGCGAAGACCACTCTCTCGTCCTTGCTGAACAGACTACGCTAAAACCTGGACAAACACAAACATCTCAGTGGAAACTATTCATTCATTCATTCATTCATTTTCTGAACCACTTAATCCTAATTAGGGACGCTGACAGCTCAGCAGGCCATCGCAGGGCAGAAACACGCTGACGGCTATGCAGCTACTCTTGACAAAAATCAGCAATGGTTCTTTTACATTCCTTTCACCACAGACAGTGAGAGACACGGCCGGCCTTTGATAACCCAGTTAGCTGCACTGGGCGGACAGCAGTGACATCCCAGTGATAGTGGGGCTTAAACCCCCCGACCTTGGCAGGAGTAATCCAGCACCTTACCACCGGACCACCACTGCCCCACATGTAGATGTAATGATGCTATAATACGTGTACAGTGTAGAAGGCGTTGCTGCAGGAGTATTTTTCATAGTCATAAGATCAGGTTCCTAATCATAAACCCATATATTTGAATAATGAGTTTACATTTACTTAATACCTGTAGATGTAAGTACTGATCCTACTGTAATCTCCCACATGCACATGATGCTTACAGTGAAAAACACCAGTCCCATCCTCACACTCACGTGAATACACACTCCTCTAACGTGGGTTTATATGGATTTCTAGGCCTGTCATTATTACTTGTGAAATGTTTCCCTGCAGATCTGCTGTGTTAGGTCATGTGCTTTTTTTTTTTTTACGGTTTATTACAAAGCGTTCTGACCCGAAACTCTTCTTACTTCTTCTCTCTCCTTCCATGCTGTTGATGCCGAAGGAACATCGTCCAAGATGGCACCAAGTTGACATGGCACAGCACAGTGATAATCGACGGAGCATCCAGTATGCGTATGTTACTGCTGGAACCTATCTCAGCCAGCACTGGGTGAAGGCTCAGGCTTTTCTGTGTGGAGTTTGCATGTTCCTCCTCTGCTTGTGTGGGTTTCCGGTTTGCACTTCAGTTTCCTCCCACAGTCCAAAAAAACATGGACACCAGGTGAACTGGTTGTTCCAAAATTGCCCCTCGGTGTGATTGTGAATGGTTGTGTGTGTTGGTTCTGCGATGGACTGTCAAGTTGTTCTTAGCCCAGATTGAATGGCTTGGCAAATGAGTGAAGGAGTGAATGAATAGGTGAGTAAATAAATAAAGCTGTAAATGAATGAATGAGTGAATAAGTGAACGAGTGAATTAGTGAGTTATTGAGTAAATGAGTGAGTGAATAAGTGAGTAAATAAATGAAGCATTAAATGAATGAATGAGTAAATGATTGAATTAGTGAGTGAGTGAATAAAGGAGTGAGAGAGTAAGTAAATGAGAGAGTGAGTGAGTGAGTGAATGAGTGAGTGAGTGAATAAAGGAGGGAGAGAGTGAGTGAATGAATAAAAGAGGGAGGTAGTGAATGAGTGAATGGGTGAATGGGTGAGTGAATAAATGAGTAAATAAATGAAGCAGTAAATGAATGAATGAATGAGTGAGTGAGGGGGGAGGGAGTGAGTGAATGAGTGAGGGAGTGAATAAAGGAGGGAGAGAGTGAGTGAGTGAGTGAGTGAGTGAGTGAGTGAATAAATGAAGCAGTAAATGAATGAATGAGTGAATGAGTGAATGAGTGAGTGAATAAAGGAGGGAGAGAGTGAGTGAATGAGTGAGTGGGTGAGTGGATGAGTGAGGGAATGAGTGAGTGAATAAAGGAGGGAGTTAGGGAGTGAGTGAGTGGGTGAGTGAATAAATGAAGCAGTGAATGAATGAATGAGTGAGTAAGTGAGTGGATGAGTGAGGGAGTGAGTGAATGAGTGAGTGAATAAAGGAGGGAGAGAGTGAGTGAATGAGTGAGTGGGTGAGTGGATGAGTGAGTGGGAGAGTGAATAAATGAAGCAGTAAATGAATGAATGAGTGAGTGAGTGAGTGAATGAGTGAGTGAATGAATGAGTGAGTGAGTGGATGAGTGAGTGAGTGAATGAGTGAGTGAATGAATGAGTGAGTGAGTGGATGAGTGAGGGAGAGAGTGAATGAAATTTGATTTGAAGAATTATTTTTGTACTTGAGGAAGGGGAGGCGTCCTGTGATGTCCAGTGATATTCTCATCACGGCTTAAACAGAAGGCAATTTTTATTTCAAATAAAGTTCACTATGAAATCGGTCTGGAGGATGAGGTGGAACGTGTACAAAGCTCGTATCGTCTGTATGTATCATCCACGTTAAACTAATTTTGTGTGACATATAGATAAAAGATCGAATGAATTGTATTTATTTGTTTATTTATTTATTATAAATAGTGTAAACTCAGTGATTAACATTTTTCTTTACCATGAAACAATACAAGCTTAAACTCACCCTGTATTATATTTAAGAGTAAATAAAATAATTTAGAGGATGAAGGTACGCAGCCGGTGCTCAGGGAAGAAGTGAGGACGTTTGATTATTCTGTTTGGAGAATCATTGAGGTCGTGGCTTGAGTGAACGAGTGGCTGGTTTTGATGAAATGAGTGAAACGAGTTTGTTGTATTGAAGGAAAGTAAGATTGGAGTCGTTGATGTGATGAAATTGAAATATTATGAATGATTGGTTCCCCAAAGCCGCGTTCAGCTTCAGCTCTCTGTACGACTTTCCTTTTCTTTTAAAAATCATATCATGACTATAAAGAGTCTCTCTGTGTGCTAACAGTTTTCACGACGCAGTGCGCTTTATATCAGAGCGAGAGATGTTCCTGAAACACGAATACACACTGTATTAGCTTCCTGTAGCTTCGCGCTTCGGTCCGTATTTTTACAGGAATCAGCTGAACTAATCTGCATGCTTTTGGATTTTGGGAGGTAACATACAAAGTTACATGCAAACCACACACACAGAGGCTCCATTCGGCCACGACCTTTGAACCCAAACCCTTCTTGATGACAGTGCGAGCCACTGTGCCAAGGTTAAGCAAACCAAAAGAGAGTGGAACCGCACCTAACTACAACTAACAGAAGGAGCAGTACGTCAATGTTTGGCATTAAATAAGCGTTGAAGTGGAGACAGTGCGTCCTTGTGCCAGGTGACGTTGGTTATTACCTGCAAAGTCACGTATGAAGGACTACGAAAAGGTCATCGTGCTCAAAAATGTTTTTGGCACAGCGAGTCACTTACCATCAGAGAGCTTAATGCAATGATCACCCTCGGGTAATTTGCATCTTTTACCAGCGGAAGGTCAAAAGTGTCACAGAAAGGATTAACAGTGAAATCACAGAGTTCGTCTGAAAAGGAAAAAGGGAATTGATTTTCCCGAGCTCGGGAGTTTGTACGTTCTGACTGTGCTTGTGTGGGTTTCCTCCGGGTACTCCGGTTTCCTCCCACAGCCCCAAAAGGTACACAGTAGGCTAACTGGCTGTTCCAAATTTCCCCTAGGTGTGAATGTGAGTATGATTGTGAAGGTTCTGCGAGGGTCTGGCGAGCTGTGCGGGGTGTACCCCGCCTTCACCTTGTGTCGGCATTAATGAGATTAATGATTACGACATAAAAATCTGTATTTCTGATTGAGTTCGTGAATCTGGATTGAGCCGGAATCACTTTTTATTGCATATTATTGCATTTTAAAATAGATTGTGAAATTCCATTGATGAGTTCAGGGTCAGACAGCTCGCACTGACCTTCTGGTCGCTTTCGCCAGATGCTCCTGCGCCACCAGTGTGGCTTTTACTTTCAGGTGAAGGTCAGATTTAATTTCTCTTTAGTTTTGTGAAGGTCACATCTTTCAGTTTACCCTGAAGGTCCAGTTCACAGCTTCACTTGATACCAGTTATTTTCGCGGGTCAGATGTTTTATTCTGTGATGTAATAGGTCAAGTGGAAAAAGATGAAAACTACTGACTTCCAAATAATCATACGGCAATAATACCGTCCACAAAGTATGCATGACACTACATGGTACCCCAGTCACTCAGAATCTATTTTTGGAGTGCAACCTGGGAAATTATATTTAAGAGAATTTATTTTTTAGTGATTTTCTGCAAAATTCCACAAGAGTCACTTATTAAAAGCCACTACCTCATTACTGTGCCAGGGTGAGCCAGGGCTGTCTCGTGACTTCTAGCCTGGGACTTTACACGTGTGTTTTACGTGTGTACAGCCCAGTAGTTTAATCCATTTATACAACGTCGACTTGCTGTAAACTCCCCTCACTTCACCTAAGCTGCCTGATTTAGAAAAGAATTAATGAGAAGAAATCCAGTGGAGACTGAAATTGAACGTTCACAGACAGCACTCCAGTAACGCTCATGCCATGATTGGATACAAACAGAAGGGTTTTTTTTAAAAACTGATCTATTCATAATTTATCTGAACTAGCAGGTAACCAAAGAAAAATACAACAAACGATTTCCCACCACAACTCGTGTCTTTAATTACATCAATAATGGATCACGATTAGCTTAAAAGCTAGTTTGGGTCAGCTAGCTTAGTTGGCGAGTACTTTGCATAATTTCTGTGCTAGTTTTCTTATACATATATTTTTGGACACAAATGACAAAAATCAAAGAGCTAAATGCTTAGATCAGCGTTCTAATTGAGTAAAAGGGATAATCCCCAAGAGCCAGAGTCAGGTAGTCCAAAAGCTCCTCGGTGGTCAGACTCCAGCAATGGAAGAGATCCACCGTGAATATCTCAGGGCTCTGGATGTCGTAGGATCTTCACATGGTCATCGGGGGACGTACCTCTGGATTGGCAATCTGGGGTGGTAGCTCCCCTTTTTAAAAAAGGGGACCGGAGGGTGTGTTGTAATTATCATGGTGTCACACTCCTCAGCCTACCCAGGAAAGTCTATTCAGGAGGACTGAAGAGGAGGAACCGGCCTATGGTTGAACCTCGGATTCAGGAGGAACAATGTGGTTTTCGTCCTGACCAGCTCTACACACTCTACAGCATCCTGGAGGGAGCTTGAGAGTTTGCCCAACCAGTCCACATGTGCTTTGTGGGCTTGGAGAAGGCTTTCGACTGTGTCCCTCTGGCTATCTTGTGGGGTGTGCTCCGAGAGTACAGGGTAGCGGACCTGTTGCTATTGGCCATTAGATCTCTGTACCACCGGAGCCAGAGCTTGGCCCACATTGGTAACATCAGGTCGAATTCATTAATAATTCATATGGACAGAATTTCCAGGTACAGCTGAGGCATTGAGGGGTTCTGGTACAGTGGCCATAGGATCTCGTCTCTGCTTTTTGCTCTTTTTTTAGCTGAGTGTGAAGCAACCGGGATGAGAATCAGCACCTCCAAGTCCAAGGCTCTCAGCCAGTAAAGGGTGGAATGAGGTCCTGCCCCAAGTGGAGGAGTTCAAGTATCTTGGGGTCTTGTTCACGAGTGAGGGAAGGATGGAACAGGAGATCGACAGGCGGATCAGTGCCACAGTCTGTCGTGGTGAAGAGGAAGCTGAGCCAAAAGGCAAAGCTCTCAATTTACCAGTTCCTACCCTCACCTATGGTCACAAGCTTTGGGTAGTAACTTAAAGAACCAGATCACAAACACAAGCAGCTGAAATGAACTTCCTTTGCAGGGTGGCGGGTTTCTCCCTTAGAGAGAGGGTGAGGAGCTCAGTCATCCGGGAGGAGCTCGGAGTAGAACCGCTGCTCCTCTGTGTTGAGAGGATCCAGTTGAGGTGGCTCGGGCATCTGATAAGAATGCCTCCCGAACGCCTTCCTGGTGTGGTGTTTCAGGCATGTCCACCCGGAAAGAGACCCCGGGGTCGACCCAGAACATGCTGGAGGGACTACTGGTCCGGGAACGCCTTGCATTCCCATGGAAGAGCTGGAGGAAGAGGCTGTGGAGAGGGACGTCTGGACCTCACTGCTTAGGCTGCTGCCCCTGCGACCCGACCGCGGATCAAGCAGAAGAAGATGATGGTAATGGATAAAACCCCACCTTCCACCTTGACCTGATCTGGCCCATGAGTTATCGGGCCAAATTACCCATTACCTCAAAGTAGCCTTTAGGAGGCCGAATCAATCCCAGAATTTCCAGTAGAAGCATTAATGGGTTTATCTCGTGCAAGTCCATTCAGTTATAGCTCGATAATGGCAAAGAAGCCTGAAACCCTAGTGTGCTGCTTCATGAAGTGCTGCTACGATCTACATTTACTCTTCTGGACTTCAACGTACACTGTGGAGAAAATTTACTCTCAGAAATTGTTACCAGAGCAACATTTCACTGTGATTTGGAAAAGCTGGAAACTCCTCAGGCCAAGCTGTATTTATCAGTAGGTTCATGTTTACTGTGATTTTGCATAAATTTAACATAAATTGACAACTTGAGTTTGAGGGATTAAATAAAATTTTACTAAGCGTTTGTTTTGAATAATCCAGACATGGTAAGTATTAACGGTATAGTAATTAAATAAAAGAAAAAAAAAGAAGTTAATTCAGTAAATCTTTGTTAAATGTTTGTTAAATATCGCGGCTCAGATTCAAGACTGTTTTCATTTCAGAGTGAAATTATTTCATCACATTTATTTTGCATTTTGGCACCATATACTTTTCCTCTCAGTTAATTTGTTTTATTTCCTTTTTGCATGTGTTTTAAATGAAATGAAAATCACCTGAGTGTGAGCTTTTGATTCAGTACACGCAATGTGCAGAGACCTTCCGATCTCAGATGCTTCAGAGCAGAGATGACTTCGCTGGTTTTTATTTTCCTGCTGGTGCTGGGTCCTGATTCGGCTGTAGGTCTGAGACGAGAATATATTTACAATGGCACCTTATTACCGTGGCTGGAAGCTCAGTCATACTGCAGAAGAAACTACAAAGATCTGGCCACCATCACCACCAAGAAGGAAATTGATCAGGTTCTCCAATTAGACCCCGGTGGTGGAAGTTGGATCGGGTTGAAAAGAACACAATACACCTGGGTTTGGTCTGATGGAGAGCAGTTTTCTTTCCAGGACTGGTATAATGGAGCACCTTATCAGTCAAACATTTATCAGTATGACTGTGTTTCCTTGAGTGCAAGATTTTTAGGATACTTGGTGAATCGTGACTGCAATGACAACAGAACCTTCTTCTGTTATCGGTCCCTGATCCTGGTGAAGGAGAATAAAACCTGGGATGAGGCTCAGCGGTACTGCAGGACCCATTACACCGGTCTGGCCTCTGTGACCTCGGTGGTGAGTCTGAAGCAGGTGAATCTAGAGGCGGCGGAGACGCAGACAGAGAGCGTGTGGACCGGCCTGCGCTTCATGAATGGAATATGGTTCTGGGTGAGCGGGGAGCAGCTGGAGAGCCTGGTCTCAATGCCTTCATGTCCAGCTCCAGCTTACCGCTGTGGAGCTCTCAACAC
>JAOUQZ010000035.1:37744422-37746922 GCA_028564935.1 Neosilurus hyrtlii
GCAGAACCCCCTGAGAGAACCCTTAAAGGTTCTGTGCAGAACCCCCTGAGAGAACCCTTAAAGGTTCTGTGCAGAACCCCCTGAGAGAACCCTTAAAGGTTCTGTGCAGACTGCTACATTGAAGTGATTTCTGTAAGTGTGATAAATGAAATGAATCCACTCTGATGATTTACTTTGTTTTATACACTTTATAACGTGAGGTTCTAAATGTTTTTGGTGGCGTTCGTGTGTAAAACCTTCAGAGTCGAGAACAGAGAATAAAAGGTGTGCAGTGTTTATGAATGTGTTATAAAGAGCCGATACGTAGCCCTGAAATAAACAAATGTGCAATAAGGTCTTACTGTGTAGCTGTGTTAATTATTTATGTGTGTGTGTGTGTGTGTGTGTGTGTGTGTGTGTGGTAATATTGATGTAACCCCATCATAAGTGCACCTGCTCACTTTATGTTGCATGTACTTTCTCCCCAGTGCATGCTTTATAACTACTGTATGACAAGCTATGACAAGTCATGTTCTTCTCTCATTAACTGGAATGTGTCATGAGATCATGGTGTGTGTGTGTGTGTGTGTGTGTGTGTGTGTGTGTGTGTGTTTGGGCTGGAACAGTAACTGTATGTATGATGGGATCAAAACTGTTAATGTGACTCATGGTACAGGTATGAAGAGCTTATGAGCACATTCTGGATGTGTGTGTGTGTGTGTGTGTGTGTGTGTGCGCGTGTGTGTGTGTGCCCATCTGATAACCCTTATACACCTGATTCAAATCCAGTATTTATGTTGCTTTAATCATTCTCATTGTGATGTTTTCTTTATTTTGAAACAGGAAGTGATGTAATAATTTATTCACTCGGTAATTTCTGATATTTTCACATTTTTCTCGTCTTTCTTTGTTCATGGTTTGCTGTGAGATTGAAATAATGATTAACTGGAAACATAAATATATAATAGGCAATAATTTGAGGCAGAATGTCACAGGCTTTGCTTTCACACACTGTTTAATGTTCTTTGTGAATTTGCACATTTCCCAGTTTTGCTCTTTTAAAACATGATTCTTAAAACCATAAACTACTAAATTACTATTATAATGATTAAGTGGTGAATATGATGGTATTAGTAGTGATGGTAGAATGAGGACGGTAGTAGTCGTGGTAATGGTAGGGGTGGTGGTGGTGATGATGATGGTGGTAGTGATGGTGGTGCTAGTATTGATGATGGTGGTGGTAGTGATGTTGCTGGTGGTAGTGATGATGACGGTGGTGGTAATGATGTAGATGATGATGGTGGTGGTGGTGGTGGTGGTGGTAGTGATATAGATGATGGGGTTGGTAGTGATGATGCTGGTGGGGGTGGTGGTAGTGGTGATTATGACGGTGGTAGTGATGTTGCTGGTGGTGGTAGTGATGTTGCCAGTGGTAGTGATGATGACGGTGGTGGTAATGATGTAGATGATGGTGGTGGTGGTGGTGGTGATATAGCTGATGGGGTTGGTAGTGATGGTGATGGTGTTAATCGTAGCGGCAGTGATGGTAATGGTACTGTTGATGGTTGGAGGGGTGATGATGACGTTAGTGAAGGTGATGATGAATATTCTGAGATGTGAGTATTTTATATGGAGTGATTGTGTAATATGTTCCACACAGATATAAATAGGAGGAAAGTTTATATATATATAATATAATATATATATATAATAAAGAAAATGAACCAAAGACGTGAACATCAGGACCGGAACCCCACAAGACAGATCGAGAAGCTGTGAGAGAGTAAACATCCCGACAGATACCACACTCGCATCACAAACAAAACCTACATCTATTTTTTTTTTTTTTATAATATACATGTATATGTTTTTTTGTCTTTTAATTCCATCTTCCAAATCCTCTGCACCTTGTTGTTCTTGTGAGTATACAGTAGCATTCCACTTCCTGTTTGTCACAAATGTACAATAAACATGTAATAAATATTGTAATAGATTATTATTGATCGTAGCTGCAGTTGTGTGTTTTTACTGCATTTTATCATTCTGTTTATTATTTTAAAATGTTTATATAATATAGTAATGATGTAATTATACAGAAACAAACTGTTCTGAATTAAGTATTTAAATTTGGGCTCCACCCTCGAGACTGTCAGACTGTGTGAAATGATCCCCTCCTGTTTCTCTGTGGAATCAATTTCAACTTTATTTATTTTAGATCGTCTCAATAGCACTTTTTTTTAATAAAGTCATGATATTTTAATATTTTCATTATGCAGTGTGTATGAATTAGAGTTAGAGCACACCTGGAACACTAATAAATAAATTCTGTGTGAACGTACAGATGAGATGCTGACATGTATATAAATATAATAATATAATCTGGTTCAGTATTGTAAACAACCTCCTCTGTGTTCGTATTGTAAATTAAATCTGGTTATTATTATTATTATTATTATCCTCCAGTACTGTACTTCTTTATTTTATTAAATTAATAAACATTTCCAACGTGACCAGATGTCAG
>JAOUQZ010000035.1:37749422-37757469 GCA_028564935.1 Neosilurus hyrtlii
GAGGCGATATGTGAAACCAGTAGCTAACAGTAATCTACTATTTAGATAAAAAAAAAAAATCAGTAGCTAAGAGTGAGAGAGAGAGTAGATGTGTTCACCTTTCTCATCACCCACATTCATGGCCCATTCTGAGTGCTTGCAGAAGTAATCGATGGCGGAGATGATGCTCTGGGGATTTCCTTTCATTGCGTTTTTCTGCACTGCCTTCAGCATGCGCTGCAATCACACAATAAAGAATTCAGAAAGTCACAAGGTTACACTTCAATTACTGACCTGTACCTGTATTTGCAGATTTATTCACACTCACAAATAAAGCTAGCAGAGAGAAAACCCTGAACCCGAAACGTATCAAAGATTCACCCAAAATCGCGGTGTGCTGATATGGTTTAGAAAAGTCCCTTAAATGTCACGTCTACATGAAGGTCAAAAAAGAAACAGGGCATCTCACCTGAGGCCGTGTGGAGCCGGTGAGCAGGTCACGTACTCGCTCGGTGATGAAGTCATTCCACAATAATGCCCACGTGGCGTTATGCTTTACAGCTTGTACGAGCCAATAAAAGAGGACCAGAAGGAGGGCTGCAGAAATGGCACACAGCGTCAGCGCGCAGCACTCCATTCTGAGAGAGAGGAGAGAGGAAACGAGAGAGACTATGATAGAAAAAGGGGCTACTGGAGACCGAGACATAGATCCAGAAAGAAAAACAGTAAGGAAGACAAACAAATGAAAGATCTGTTACTCATAGTACTCCAGCAGTAGCAAAGCAGAGTGGTAACGTGAGAGGAGTAACAGCATCTAATTACCCCAATTAACCAACACTCTCCACCCATGAATCCCACTTCACCTTTTACATATTAACAAAATCCTGACTAACTAAATATGCTTCCGGCTTAAAGATTGGATGTGTGTCCTGAAGTCCTGAAAGTTTTTCCGCAGCTGGAGGGTTTTGTAGTTCTGTTCTGTCTTTTGAAGCCGGAAAAACATGAGGCAGTTGTGTTTTATCTTCTGTTATCAGTTCATTTTAGCTGAATACAAAGGTTTCCGATGAAACCATCTCAGGCCACGTGCTTACTATCTCATATCAAAGTCGAACTCAAAAGTCAAAGTCAGCTTTATTGTCAATTCAGCAGTACATACAGGACATACAGTGGATTGAAATTTGCTTTTCTCTCAGACCCTGGGTGCAACAGTCAACATATATGCTAAAATAGTAAAATAATAAAAAGTAAAAAAGTAAAGGTCTCATAATATAAGCTAAGCAAAAAAAGTGTTAAGATAATAAATAAATAAAGTATATATGCATGAAATGGTAAGGCCCATGCTAGTTTTTTAAATTGAAAATGGCCGGTGCGGATATTGGAGCGCATGCACAGTGACAGTGCAAATAATAAGCTTATTGGCTGGATAAAGTGATAAAGTGACTAATGCATATATAACATCTTCTGGGGATTAAAGTCCAGTTGTTTAAAGTCTAGAGTTTGTGTGACTATCCCTCAGACTGCCGGTCCTAGCTTGGAGACTCCGCTGTCACCCTGATGGTAGAAGCTTAAGAGGCTGTGTGACAGGTGGGTGGGATTCACCTGCAATGCGGAGGGCTTTCCGAGTGACGCGGGAGAGGTAGATGCTATGGAGGGAGGGGAGAGAAGCACAGACGATCTTCAGGATGTGGTGCAGCTGCCACACCACACGGTGATGCAGCTGGAGAGAACGCTCTCAATGGTGCCACTGTACAAGGTGCTCATGACGGGGGTCGGGGCTCTAGCTCTTCTGAGTTTGTGGAAAAAGCAGAGGCGCTGGTGAGCATTCCTGGCCAGTGATGTGATGTTCGTGGTCCAGGAGAGGTCCTGACACGGCGTGCACACCAAGAAACTTGGTGCTGCTCACTCTCTCCACAGCAGAGCCGTTGATGGAAAGAGGAGCGTGCTGAGTGTGCACTCTCCTGAAGTTCAAAATGATCTCCTTTGTCTTTCTGACAATCAGGGAGAGGTTGTTGTGATAGCACCACGAGGTCAGGAGGTTCACCCCGCTCCTGTAGTTTAGCTCATCACTGTTGGTGATGAGACCCGCTACGGTCGTGTCATCTGCAAACTTGACAAAGAGGTTGGAGCTGTGCAATGTTGTGCAGTCGTGGGTCAGCAGGGTAAAAAAGGAGAGGGCTCAGCACACATCCTTGGGGGGCCCCGTGTTCAGTGTGATGACAGTCGAGGTGTTGTTGCCGACCTGAAGTAATGCGACAACTAATTTCCTTGTTGATGAAATGAGTCCATGGTCTATTGACTTTTGACCCTGAGAAATTACTCAACCAGGCAAGTCCACATACCAGTTGCAAATGACTGCAGTAAAATGTGCAGGTGTTTCACCAAATGAATTGCAAGCTGCAGAGCAGTTTTATATTTTGTATTGTAAGAGTGGAGAGAATTAAGAATTTAACTTCTGAGCTTTCACTGGTAAACAACACTGTCTCATTCTTACACACTTTCTACTGTCTACTGAGTGCTATATACAGAACTGGAAAGTTAACATCTGTCTCCTCTCCGCATGCTGACATTCCCAGAAACTAATCAGATTTGCAAACAGTGACAGTGCCACGTCCCCTGCTATAGTTAATAACAAGATACATTTCAAATGTCTGACATCTGAGAGCATATTTTATTTTCAAAGTCTCAAGCTATGATGATCATGAACACAGCTCTGGAATTCTGCCAAGATGCATAACTAGGAAATGATATTTATCATAACTTCAAAATGAAATAAAAATGGGAGGTATGGCTGCAAGAACGCAAGTGGACAGGATAGGACCTCCACCTTAAAGCAAGAACGTCCCGGGCTTGGCGAGGATGTTTCTGTGTTGAGTTTGCACTTTCAACCCGTGCTTGCGTGGGTTTCCTCTGTATACTCCAGTTTCCTCCCACAATCCAAAGACATGCACATTAGGCTAAATGGCTATTACAAATTTGAGTGTGAATGGTTATGTGTGTGTGAGTGTGTTTGCCCTGTGATGGTGTGGCGAGCTATTCAGGGTGTACCCCTCCTTCGTTCAGTGTAGGCTGAGATAGGCTTCAGTCTTCGTGTGACCCTTAGAGGTAAGCAGTTCAGCAATTAAGTGAGTGAGTGATGACTAAATATTATGTCGTTATTAAAGTGACTATACTGTCCACATTGTGTATATGCATATTTATATAAGTATGTATCCTAATTAGGGTCGTAGGGAGGCTGGCGCCCATCTCAGCCCTCTCTGGGTGAGGGCGGCGTACACCCTGAACAGCTCGCCAGCCATTGCAGGGGCAACACACACATCCATTCACACACACACCTAAGGGTGACTTGGAACAGCCAGTTATCCTACTGTGCCTGTGTTTGGACTGAGGGAGGAAACTGGAGTACCCGGAGGAAACCCACACAAGCACGGTGAGAACATGCAAACTCCAGACAGAAATGTGCCGAGCCCGGGAATCGAACCCAGGAACTTCTTGCTGTGAGGCGGACGTGCTAAACACTGCGCCACCGTATCGGAAACAAAATTGAATAACATGTTAGAACAAGGACATTCACATAAATCACATATCATTTCAGTTAGAATTATAGAAAAAGAACCAGTCATATTTGTGCGGCCCACTACTTTAAACCGTCTGATAGGATTAATGGCTTATGGTTTATGCACAAAGGCAGATGTTGATGCTCTTGCACTGATGAAAGTAGGCAGGAGTTTGGAGCCATCACAGGTTTAGTTAAAGACATTCTAACTGGTCTCTAGCCCCCAGCAGAAGGTTCTGACAGGCGGTGTACTGTTTTAAAAGTCCTCCCTCACATACATTAATGCAGTAGGTTTCATTGATCTGCAGACCTGCCAAGGAGCAACACGTTAGCCGAGAACGCTGCATTCGGCGTACCGGGTCGCATAAATATTTCAGTCCACAGTGCTGTTGAGTTCGTGGGGCTCCTTAGGGCCACAGTGACGTGTTAGTCACACTCACGCCTGCGCATTTACATTTACACAGATGGAGCTGTGGGAAAAAAGCAGACGACTCCGCGAGTCGTGCATAAAAGCTGTAAAACAGATCAGCAATGTGGTGTGACGAGGAAGGAGGTGGTTTGAAATATGAATCCACATGCTCTTACACTCATGTCCAAACAGGGCTAAAATACACACACACATACTTGCACATGCATGGGGGGGGGTACATAAGCTACCTTGAAATTCACAGGAAAGGCAGTGTAAAATAACTCAGAGCAGAATTACAAGTACAACGTCTTACCTCGTCCTACAGATGTCTGCATACACAGCCCACGGCCCTGCTCATTTCCTGAGTCTTTCTGCTCAACCACTTCTAACCTGAGCAGACAACTGGGAACGTTTTCTCTCCTTTAATAGATTTGTGCAGCCACAGCCCAGTATGAAGCCCAAGGCTCTCTGAATACCTCCTATATATATATAACATACCATATACATGCACACACAGGCACATACATCTATACGTACGTATACATATGCACACACACACTCCCACTTCTATACTCATACGCACAAGTAAGAAGGGTATAGGAGAAAGGGATAAGACTCGACCAACCAGACTGGCTGTTTAAACCGCCTTTAGCCAATCAGGCCACAGTCCTCCCCTCTTTGCTCTCTGTGCTGCTCTTTGTGTGTGCCTCTCTTTCGTAATCCCCCTCCTTACCCCCCTTTAGAAAAAATTCTTGAGGATCAGCATTTGCCCACTTTTTTTCCATTTAAACCTTTACCCACTTTTGTAGCCTAATAAACAGCAGGGCTTCACTGGCTAAACCAGTTCCATTTGTATGTTGTGGGTTTCAGATTTGGGCTCTGGCTCTCATAACACAACTTCTGAACTAAGCTGTCTGTCTTACATTCCTGGGGAAAACAATCATGCAACAGAAAAGTGCCTGTGCTAGTGCACCAAATGGAAGTATTTTGTCCTGGGTGTGAATTTCCTCTAATAAAATTTCTGGGCTTATGAGCTTCATTGCTTATTTTCCTGGATATAAGACTCTTGATTAAAGATTCAGGACTTAATCCTAGACTATTGGTTGTCGTCTTAGGTTCCTGGAATAATGGTTCTGACATAGAATTCCTTAACTAATGGTTCTGAGTTTCGGTTCCTGGTTCTGGGTTTAATTTCCTGGATAAATGGTGCTTGATCCTAGGTTCCTGGAATCAAAGTTCTGGGCTTAGGTTCCTTCACTCATATTCCTGGATTTAAGTTCCTGGTCTAGTGGTACCGATCTAAGGTTCCAGAAATAAAGCTTCTGAGCTTAAGTCCCAGGACCAATGGGCCTGATCTTAGGTTCCTGGAATAAAGGTTCTGGTCTTAAGTTCCTAGACTAATGGCAGTGATCTTAGGTTCTAGAAATAAAGGTTCTGGGGTTCCTGCATTTATATTTCTCAATTTAAGTTTCTGGATTAATAGGCCTGCAAAGCCATCAGCGTGTTTATGTCCTGGGATGGCCCAGCGTCGGCTCAGAGTCGGCTGAGATGGGCGCAAGGTTCTCTGTGACCCTAATTAGGATTAAGCGCTTCAGAAAATGAATGAAAGGTTCCTGTATTTACATTCCTGGTCTAAAGATTCTGGACTAAAAGCCCTAACTACTAATCCACGACTATTATTACTACATTTCTTGTTTTTAGTTCTTCTGTGAGGGAAAAAAACAGCTAATAATGGCAACGCACCAGGCTTGACAAGTCCTGACCAGTTGCAAGATCTGAGCAATGCATACAAAAAGCTTCATTCCGGATCACATTCCAAGGAACACAGATTCACAGATAAACATGTGACACAGCAGGACTGCATGACACGCAGACACGCCTTAACACCCACACACACTCGGGCCATCTCAGAACAAATGAGGCTTAGAGAGTCATACCACAGCAATTATGAGCATATCAATTACACTGAACGGAAACATAATGAAAGACTTTTTCACATAAACAGTATGTGATCGAGAAATATTCTAAACAACTGATGCGATCATGTAAACCATAACACACATTCACACTAAATAGAGGATAACACACACACTCCCACAGACACTCACACACTCGAATGTGTGTCAGCAAAAACTTTGTTTTTGTTGGTTTTGTGGAGGAACTTTTTCAACAATGAACATTTTAAGACATGATGTTAAAGAAAAGTAATCAGATCACTGATGGGGTGGTGTGACTTTTATCACCAGGAAGCTAATTATTTTCCAATAACAGTGCATTGCAAAGTATTTTCTTCCTCTTCTATCATCATTATCCATTGTTTCTTTAAATAAATAAAGAAAGAAAGAAAGAAAGAAAGACCCCCGCATTACATATATTTAGAACTATTAAAAATCTGATTATAGTTGAATGTCTCCTCAGAAAAACCTTCACAGTATCAGCAATTACTGTACGCCTTGTTGCTTTGTTGGTTGTTACTATAGAAACAATGATGTATTCAATAACTTATGTCTGACCAATCAGAATGAAGAATTCAGCAGCGCTGCGCTGTAAGGCAAAAAAAAATACTCAATACTTTCATTGAACATAGGATACTTTTATGTGCTCTGCAGTTGCCTGGCATCTCATCCATGTTCTCATGTTCCATGAATTCCTGGGATAAGCTCCCGGAATCCGGATCCAGCATGACCCTGATCAGGATAAAGTGCTTACTGAACATGAATGAATGTCCAAATCAGTGTAGAGGTCGTTCCTAGACATATGGAGAACACTAAACAACTAGTATTTTAATACAGAGAGGGAATAGGAACAGGCTCAAAGATGGAAATGCTTTGGAAATTTTAAACTGAACTGTGACTACACACACACATTTTCACACAATAATAATGATGGTAATAATAATGATGATAAAAATAATAATGATGATAAAAATAATGATGATGATGATGATAATAATAATTATTATTATTAATAAATGTTTTTTTGTTCATGAAGGTCATGTGTGTGGGAAACCAGATGTGCCAACGGCTAAGGTTACATTTAATTAAGGACACATTGTCCCTATGCACTGAGTCTCATTTCACTTAAATGTGGCAGTAGAAACGGACTGGGTTCCCAGCATGCATTGATATTCTAAACAGTACAGTAAGAGCTATATTTCTCCCATGTTTGTAGTAAACATTTTATTTTAATATATGTTATAAAGCTTTGATGGTGATATTATTGTTAATATGGAGCCAGACCACAATAATGTTTCCGTAATATTTCCAGAAAACGTCATTTGGTTCTCATTCTTGCTCGGTTCCTTGCCTCTCCATCTTATTGTGCAGGACAGTAAAAACCTCAATAAAGTGCACAAAGGATTGCACTCCAGGCTCATCGAGCGTGTATCCGGGCGAGCATGAGCTGCTGGGGGTTGTAGCGCATGCCAAAGCTGTGACTCACACAGAGGCTTCACTGACCCGCTTAACACATACTTGCACATACACACAAACATCCACACCCACATACGCACAAGCACAAATAAACATAAACACACTTACACCCTTCAGCAGTCTACACACACACAGACACACACACGCACACACATAGTCACACATGCACACAGCAGCAATCTATATACTGCAAACTACAGTAGCACACATACACACACACACACACACACAACCCCACATGCACACTACAGCAGTCTGCAGACACTCTCACTCATATACGCACACACCACAACCCCACATGCACACTACAGCAGTCTGCACACACACACTCACACACACACACACACACACACAACCCCACATGCACACTACAGCAGTCATATGAGTGAGAGTGCAGACACTCACTCATATACAAACATACACACACATAAACCCACATGCACACTACAGCAGTCTGCAGACACATACACACATAACCCCATAATGCACACTACAGCAGTCTGCACACACACACACATAACCCTGCTGCAAGATCAGCCAAGATGTCATCGGTCCTCATCCTCCTCGACCTTTCAGCAGCATCTGACACCATCAACCACAAGACTCTCTTGTCCATCCTCAAGAGTCTAGGAATTTGTGGTTCAGCATGGCAATGGTTTGCTTCCTACCTGGAAG
>JAOUQZ010000035.1:38046632-38060249 GCA_028564935.1 Neosilurus hyrtlii
TGTGTGTGTGTGTGTGTGTGTGTGTGTGTGTGTGTGTGTGTGTGTGTGTGTGTGTGTGTGTGTGTGTGAGTGTGTGAATGTGTGTGTGTGTGTGTGCAAGTGTGAGTATGTGTGTGTGTGTGTGTGTGTGTGTGTGTGTGTGTATGATGTATTTATTTTATCTTTTAAAGAATGTGGAAGTGTACTACAGTGTATACTGGACCAGTATGCAGTGTGAACTCGGGTCTTTTACCTCTAGTTCATTTACTTATTTATGAAAATATTCACCCTTTCATTACTTCAGGGTGACAAATTATTATGCTCTCAATGAGGAGATCAGCAGGAGAGAAAGAGAGAGAGAGAGACAGAGAGAGAGAGAGAGAGAGAGAATTCTGTAATGGCTGTATCTGGGAGAGAAGCTCATTTAGCTGAACCCCAGACCGGGACTCGTTCTCACTGATACACTGTATGGATTGTTTGGTTTGTGCGGATATTGATGTGTGATGGTCGCAGGATCGTGATTCCACTCGAGTGAGATTTTAATGAGTAAATATGACCTCCTCTCTTCTCATCCCATCTCCGTGTTCAGTACACACGCACATTGTTATTCTCACACTCACATCATTGTTTTATTTGTTATCAGAACTTAATCCCAAATAAATGTAGATTATTATGTAATTATTTTATGTAGTTCATTATTATTATATTTGTTTTGTGATTTTTTAGTAACATAAGCTTAGTCCCAGATGTCAGACTTTTTGTTGTTGTTGATGTTGTTGCTGTTGTTGTTGACATTGTTGTTGATGTTGACACTTGTTGATGTTGTTAATGTTGAGGTTGATGTTGGTACTGTTGATGCTTGACATGTGTATAAATGAATAAGTAAATAATCTGAAATCCTTTTATCAATGGACTGAACAATTAAAAGTTTTTTATTTGAATTTTTTAAATTTATTTTTGGTGCAGTACATCTCGGGTCAAAGATAAGAAACGTTTATAATTTGTATGTTGTTATGGTGTAAGCAGAAAGGTCGTGCTGACATCTCTCTCTCTCTTTCTCTCTCTCAAACACACACACGACATTTAGTAGAATGCTTATTATGACTGTCCTATATTTGAAGAAGAATAAATCTATCAATATCAAGAAGAAGAACAAAAACTTTCAATATCAATATCTTTTATCTATCAATATCTATTATGAAAAACACCAATAGTTAAAAGTCAAATATTAAATATAAATGTAGTGACAATAAATAATACGCTAAAGTGTCAGTGAAGCATGCACACAAAGATGTCCAGTGAGTGTGGGTGTTGTGTTTGCAAGGTAAACAGGGAGTGTAATTTGTGAAGCTCCTCCTCATTCGCTCAGTGTTTGCTTTCAAGGAACGGAAATGTTTCCATTGTTGGGATGGTTGAGGTCCTTCACTATCTTCCTGGCTTTGGTCCAGCACCGCTTGCTGTATATAGTGTCCAGGTCAGGAAGCTCGATACGGATGATATGCTGTGCTGATCGCACCACCCTCTGGAGAGCTCGCCTGTCCTGTTGGTGCTGTTTCCAAACCAGGCTGTGATATTTCCCGTCAGGATGCTCTCAATGGTGTAGAAAGGCTTTAGCACCCTTGAGGGCAGTTTAAAGTCATTCAGGCATCTAAGATGATAAAGACGCTGCCGGGCTTTCTTCAAGGTGTTAACATGACAGGACCATGTCAGGTGCTGTGTGATGTGAACACCTAGATACCGGAAACTGTCCACTCTCCCATACCATTGATAGTCAAGGGCTAGTAATTTCTCTCCTGCTTTGTGCTGAAGTCCACTTTCAGCTCCTTAGTCTTGCTGATGTTCAGGAGGAAATTGTTGACCTGGTAACATAATTCCAGGTTTCTAACCTCTTCTAGGTAGGCTGTCTCATCATTTTTAGAGATCAGGCCAACCACCACAGTGTTGTCCGCAAACTTATTGATGTTGGTGTAGTTGGAAGTGGCCACACAGTCGTAGGTATACAGAGAGTACAGCAGGGGGCTCATAACACAGCCCTGGGGGGCTCCAGTGCTAAAGAAATCTGTAGAAGGTTCTGTAAGAGCTGGACATTCTGACCAATGGAGGTCCACTTCATGCTGAAGGGATCTTATTTAATCCAATCGATACGGTTTGGTAATCTCGGTAGAGGCTATAAAGATTCCCTCTTCAGCAGTGTCATTAACATGAAGTCGTCTGGAGGAGGAGGACTGACCAGCCTGTAATCTGTCTAGTATAGAGACGATAAGGATGGGTATACAGGATTACGAGAGCAGGAATGCTGCCGAGGATTCATTACACACTGTTTTACTGAAGTCTCTCTTGAGTTGAGGCTGATCCCGAGGTCTCTGAACATTCCTGAGAGGAAAATTCATGTCTCTACTTCAGAGGAAAAGGGGTCCATCTGCACACTACTGAGCACTAAATACATCAGCCAACATCTGCATTCACTCTCTGTTTCCTCAGGTTGCAAATTACAGTTGAGCTCTTCCATCTGATTGGCATTTTAACCCAGACACTGCAGTGGAGAAAAACATGCACACAACTGTGCTGTTAATATGATAGAGGTGTGCAATAAACGACACACCTGGCACATCTGGTTGCAGGGTGAGCCGAGACAGTGCACAAATATCCTCTTGTTACCTCAGAGAGTCAAAGATCAAGATTATATTCAAACATACAAGGAACAGGGCAGCACGTGATCTAGTGGTTAGCACGTCCACCTCGCAGCAACAAAGCCCTGGGTTCAAGTCTCATGCTCCTGTGTGGAGTTTGCATTTTCTCCCCATGCATGCATGGGGTTCCTGCTGCATACTCCTCTGGGGAGGGTACTCCCTGAACAGCTTACCAGTCCATCACAGGGCCAACTCATATGACTATTCACACTCTGTGATGTCCCATCGGAGGATTTAAGGTCATGTCTGTCTGTTTGATCTGCTTTTGATTACTGTTTTGATTACAGGCTCCACCCTGATGATCCCACCGGTTCCTTATTCCCGCCAGAGGCGTGGGCCAGAGTCGTCAC
The DNA here is from genome assembly GCA_028564935.1 of Neosilurus hyrtlii. NCBI lineage: Eukaryota > Metazoa > Chordata > Actinopteri > Siluriformes > Plotosidae > Neosilurus > Neosilurus hyrtlii. The sequence continues at coordinate 38,049,652 of JAOUQZ010000035.1, forward strand.
AGGGATCAAGTGTTTCCCTGCACTTCACCAGCGATCTAGCCAGTTGTGTATTATACGACTCAATCCAAGTTACCTGTCTGAATCACGAAATAAAAAACCCTTTTCACGCAACCTTGCCTTGTCTGTCCTGCATTTGGGTCTGTTATTTCCTGGTACCATCGTAATATTACGATCTGGCCAGACATGGGCCCAGCGGACAGAGATCCGGTCAGTCAGGTACTGACCTCCCAGGAGCAAAGAATCCAAGCCCATGAGACCCAGCTGTCTACCATAGCCATGGGAGTGTAGGAGCTCGCGGACCACCAGGACCTGTTTCAACAGGGCGTGTGGGCACAAGTGAATCAGCTGAGAGCGCAGCTGCGCCAGATAACCGCGAACCTGGAGTGACTGCTTTCACCTCCGCAAACTATGCCGACCCCAAGCCACCGGAATGAGCTCGAGGCGCAGCGGTGTGCCAAAATGGCCAGCAATTCAAAGAAACAGTCACCTGTATGTTCGATCACTCCTCCCCAGCTCGCGAAGCTTCCAGGGCTCTGCTCGGACTGGGACAAGGTTCCCGGAGGGTTATCGATTATGCGGCAGGCTAGTCAGTGGGGGTACCCACTCCTGAGGGCTGTCCTTGCAACCAGTTGTTTGTACTGGAAGCCTTGTGCTCTCAGGTGATACATTGAGCACACACATCCTTGCTATCCTGTCATTACCCATGCTGCACCGACCTTGGTCACACATCTCCCTGGACTTCGTCATGGGCCTGCCCATGGTGTTGATAGTGGTCGACCGATTCTTGAAGATGGTCCACTTCATCCCCCTGCCGAAGCCGCCATCGGCCAAGGAAACCACCCGCACCCTGATCTCCCAGGTCTTCTGGATTCATGGTCTTCCCACAGACGTCGTCTCGGACTGGGTTCCACAGTTTATGTCCAGTTTCTGGAAGGAGTTTTGTCGTTGCCTGGGGGCCACTGTCAGACTATCTTCCGGTTACCATCCAGAGTCCAACAGACAGACAGAGCAGCTGAACCAAGAACTGGAGACCAGCCTAAGATGCCTGGTGGCGCAGAACTAGTCACATGGGTGGAGTACTCCGACAATTCGCTCCCCTCTGCAGCCACCAGACTCTCACCCTTCCAGGTCGCCCAGGAGTACCAACCACCACTCTTCTCGGCCAACGAGGGAGAGGTGACAGTTCCCTCAGCCCATGCCTTGGTCAGGAAATGCCAAAAGGTCTGGGCCACGGCCAGGCAAATGATCCTTAGGGGGCAGTCCCCCATGAAGTCAGGGGCAGACTGTCATTGCCGGCCTGCACCTACCTACACACCCGGCCAGAAGGTTTGGCTCTCCACCAAGGACCTGCCCCTACACGTCCGCACCAGGAAGTTAGCCTCAAGGTTTGTGGGTCTGTTCCCAGTGGCTAAGGTAATTAACCCAGTCTCTGTCCAGCTCAAACTCCCCAGGTCCCTATGGATACACCCGACATTTCATGTCAGCAGGCTAAAACCTGTGAGAGCCGTCTGGTGCCACCCACCAGTCCCCCGCCACCGCCCAAGATAGTGGAGGGTGGCCCGGTCTACGCGGTCAAGAGGCTTCTGGCTGTACGCAAGAGGGAGAGACAGTTCTTGCTCGACTGGGAGGGCTATGGTCCCAAGGAACGCTCCTGGATTCATCATCGTCGACCACGCATTAATCGACGAGTTCAACAGACAGCATTCGGAGACACCAGGCCTGTCGGGGGGGGGAGGGGGGGGGGTACTGATGTTGAGTTGGAGGATTTAAGGTCATGTCTGTCTGTTTGATCTGCTTTCTCCTCTTCCATGTGTGTTCTGATTACAGGCTCCGCCCTGATGATCCCACCTGCTCCTCATTCCCTCCAGAGGATAAAAGGCCCGTTATTCTTTGTTCCCGTTGCCAGATCATTCTGTGTCGTCACAGGGATTAAGTGTTTCCCCGCACTTCGCCAGCGATCTAGCTAGTCGTGTATTATAAGACTCATTCTAAGTTACCTGTCTGAATCACGAAATAAAAAACCCTTCTCTCGCAACCTTGCCTTGTCTGTCCTGCATTTGGGTCTATTATTTCCTGGCACCATCGTAACACACTCACACTCACACCTAGGGGCAATCTGGAACAACCAATCAGCCTAATGCTCACAGTGAAGCATGGGGAGAACATTCAAACTCCATACAGAAACGCCCTCAATGAGCCCGAGACTCAAACCCAAGACCTTGCTGTGAGGCAGATGTGCTAACCACTACACCACAGTGCCAGTGTGGCTGTAATACTTTACACCCTTATGTATCTTAATGACAGCAGACAATGTGCTGAAGTTACTCACTTAGAAGAACCTTTAAACCCATCCACCACCTGAATTATTTAGATAAAAAATGAAAGTGCACATTCCTGCTGGGATTTATTACAGAAACATTTTCACAAATAAATCTTAAAGGACAAAGACAAATTAAGTTGTTTACATGAGTAGCCTCTCATTAATTCACTTTATTTATTCCAGAGCAGACCCGAACCCGAGGAGGAAACCCGCTGTAATGGCCGCTGTGATGTCTCCTAATTACATCCTGTTCCTGTGTACAATGGAAAGATAAGAGCGAGGCGTTATGATCGTTATGTCGGAACCCATCAGGTGCAGAATAATAGAGCTGCAGAAGTACTGAGTGTATCAGCACACATGAGGGGAATGTCACGTCATCTCAAAAGACTTTCCAAAGGTCAGGTGATGACTGTTGGGAATTCTCAGAGAGTTCTTCCTGAGAGGACATATACCAGGTGGAAGTTTAGGCCCTGTCACTTCTTCTAACTTCCTTTGTTCTGTGCCAACGACTCAATAAACAATCAAAACTTAAGAAAAAATAAAGAAGAAAGTCTCACAAGCAGATGAGAAGAGGCAAGGTTTTTTTAGCCATACAATCAAAAACATGCATATCTGAAGCGTACCAGCTGTTATGAAATTCCCCTCTGAATTCCCCCTCATATATACCCTCAGCACCCTATAGTGCCTCCTTTTTTTAAACATATATTTTTACATATGTTGAGTCCATTTCCCATTATTTTCATGGTTGTAAGCTATTTTAGTCCTTCCCACCTTGATTTACATGTTTTTCTCATTTCAATTATTTTCTAATTTGTCCCAACACTGCACATATTTTAATGTCATCCTTCCTGTGGTGCCGTCAATTTTCTTCATCCAATTCCCCTTATTTTTGAATTAATTTGGGAGTTTTTATGAAAATTGGTGCCTACTTATAAGCACCCACTTCCGTGTTACTTCATTTGATTTTATCTTTCAAGCTGTTCATATGCGGTTTTCTGATCTGCACACTGCATTTTACATCGATTCAACAATGTTTAAGTACCTTGATCTTCTCTTAATACTATTTTGTGTCACTCTGTCCGTAACCTAAGTATTGTTGTTTTGATAGGAGTAAGCCTTGCATTATGCAGCTCTGCACTTTTCCAGTTTCAATATTGCCCAAGCTTGGCTTCGTAGTTCTGCTTTTAATTGCTACCAGTGTACCACTGACCAGGTCGCTGTGTCGTGACATCTCCACTTCTGCCTTTGTTCCAGTCAGAGCAGGTCAGTGTGTTCTGTTATCACAGTGACCCATTCCTTCTATCCACACTGCTTTACTTCCATTTGGTGCATATCCTGGGTTTTTAGCCTTTAAGCGTTTCATTGCATCTGCTGCTGCTAAGCTTTAGCAAAGCCAAGCCAATTAAGCTTTAAGCGAAGCCAATGTCTTCTCCTTTGTCACAGTCATGAGCCAACTGTGACAAAGGAGAAGACATGTCTCAACGGTGGTTCACCAAATCTGGCGTCAGTGATTACAACTCTGTTTGAAACAGTTTACGAAAACTCTGCCACTTCAGTTAGCCACTTACATAAATGAGCACAAGCTTACCAGTGCTTCTGAGGCCGTAGTTATGGTAGACGACTACGAACTAACTCATAACACCAGACTGATCAGTTGTGATAGACCTGACTGGCATTAGCGGAATGTGCAGTGGCCTGAGTCACAAGCTACTCTGTCACTGTCATACAACCCTCGTTCCTCTCTTTTATAGGTGGAGAGGTGGTCTGATAGTAGGTATACTTCTGACCGAGTCTATAAATACTGGCTTAGCAGAGGGCATTGGAAGTCAGACTGCCCTCTGAAATCAAAAGGTAAAGCCCATGATGCACAATCAAGGCCCACAGCTGTAGCTAGTAGGCTACTCAGTTATTTAAATGACAAAACTTAAGCTACGTTGCAGTGCTGTATGGTACCAAGCCATTATTTACCATTTGTTTTCTGATGGGTTTATGTCCTTGTCTGAAAGTACTGATAAAGTAGCAGTAAAAATCTTGAGAGACACTGGCTCTTCAGAGTCATCTATCCTTCTCTGAAACAGGAAAATCTGTCCTAATTCGTGGGTTTGGCCAGACAATATTCACCATCCCTCTGCACAGAATAACAATGTATTCAGATCTGGTGCAAGGTAACATTTCTTTGGGTGTTTGTTTGTCTCTTCCAGTATATGGTGTTGCTGTGATACTGGGAAATAACTTGGCTGGGAATTGTGTTTGGGCCAACGCTGTGCCACCTGTGCTGATTGCAGACACACCTCACTCTGAGGGGTATGATGCACTTGCAGAAAACCTCCCTGTTGTCTTCTCTGTTTGTGTGGTCACCCGAACCACTCACCATGCTGCCGATGACATAGATGTGGATGGGGAGACAGGTGGCACTCAGGAGTCATCTCTTTTGTGGGACAAAATTCCCTATATGGTGTCGTGGGAGCAGCATAGAGGAAAGACCATTTGTTAAAAACCTTGTTTGATTGGATTGAAGCTGGAAATGAAATCTACTCAAATCTAAATCTGATCATCAATATCTGTTGACAATAATGTGTCAAACCACTCACTACCCCGCAGCCTACCCACTCTGCTCTATAAACGGCAAGTCCATAGTTAAGGCTCTGACTCAAATCATCTTTAGAATACCGGGAATCATTCAAACGGATCAAGGCTCGAACTTCTTCTCGCATGAATACTATGCCTATTCAAAATTAAGCAAAACCTCTCATCCGCTTACCGTCCACAAAGCCAGGGAGCATTAGAGCATTTCCATCAGACTTTAAAGACACTCCTACAGACTTTTTGCGTGCAACTGGCTTGGCATTGGGAAGATGGTCTGCCATGGTTTGTTGCTTGCAGCAAGAGAGGTAATGCAGGAGAGCACTGGGTATAGCCCTAATGCTCTCATGTTTGGCCATAATGTCCAAGGTCCCTTGGCTACCATACGCAATGACTGGATGTGCACAGAGTCTCCGAAAAAGCTATCGGACTATGTCAACGGTTTCAGATGAAGGTTGTACAAGGCAGGTCGAATAGCCTGTGACAACCTGGAAAAAGCCCAGGGTAAAATGAAATGACTGACTGACACTTCAAGAAGTGTACCTTTCAATCTGGAGACCGTGTCCTGGCTCTATTACAGGTAGTTAATTCCCTCAATTCTTGTCAACAAGCCAGATGGGACAATTCATTTTTGCTTGGATTTAATGAAACCCGACTCATTCCCGTTGCTGAGGATTGAGGATTGTGTTCATCAGGTGGGTAGTGCACATTTTGTCTGGCAAGTTCCCAATGACAAAACGAGCACAGGAGATTTCCATGTTTATAACACCTAATGGCCTATACTCTTTTCAGCACCTCATGAATTATGGTATATCAGGTTTAGATGTGCAGTGTACCTGGATGATGTGGTGTGCTACATTAACACTTGGCAAGATCACCTGTGTTATGGTAAAAACCCAAAACTTAGGAACCCAAAAGCACACCCGGAGGTGAAAAGGCAGTTAAATATTGGCTGGAGAGAAATCCCGGAAGAGAGCGTGTCCACGTAGCAGAGATGGGGCGGAAGTTCTGAGGCTTGTGGAGGCACGTGAGAATACTCTGGTGCTGGAGAAGCCTTCCAGCAGGGCTTAAATGCCGGTGGTGATTGCAGGAATTCCAGTGCAGGTGTGCAGGTGAGGGTGGAGCCCGTGCTTTTGGCACTGTCAGCATTGTCCATTTATTAATTCTCCACATGTCCAGGTTACCTCTTGGGGGACCCATTATGATGATTGGTTCTTTGTCCAGCACACCTCTAATTTTTTTCCAGGCTCTTCCTTTATTCCTCTTAATTATTCTGAATATTCTTCTCCAGAACCTTCTCCTCTTAATTTTCCAATGGAATACTGCCCAGATTCCCCTGTTAACTTTTGTCCTAATTCCCCTACTGATTATTCTCCCAAATCCACTGTGGAACCTGAGCTTCCTTCTTCTTGCATTGATCCCCCTGTTCCAAAAATCTCCCTGGACAGGCTGACTGATCTATAATTTTTTATTCTCTTCAATAAACTCTTCAATAAACTTTCTTTATCTTTTTTTCAGTCGCAGTGTGGTTATTTTCATTAGTACACTGATATCAATGATTCTGCATGATTATTATAAAGGTTATAAGTGATTATTATAGATTGCATTTTTATCCTAGCTGGTTATCTAACTACAGCTAAATATTTCAGTGGATAAACACTACTTTTAGATGAAATATTGCTAACTTAAAGCTGAGTATAAAATTTCCTGTTAAATTAAGCAAGATATAAGATTTTTCCCGTACATGACCATATGTTCTGGAACATTCCTCCAGTGGGCTCCAGTTTAATTTAAATCCATTCCTCTAACACAGAACATCAGATGATGGCTGTGTGCTCGATGTATTGATCCAGAACTCTGAGGATATTTAAATGAGTTATACTGAGTATAAACAGATTATTACCTTATGACCAGTTCCAGTTGTACCTGATACAGTCCACACTTCCCAGTGTGACTGATCTCTGAGCACCAAATAAACATCTGCTTCCAGAAAATTGCACCACACTGATATTTACAGATGTTAAATGTATTTATAATTAGAGAAAAGGTTGATGTGTTGTTGTTCAATGCATTCATTTCAGGGAAGATCGAGATAGAACACAGGTCTCCGGATAAAGAATCTGTTACTCTACTAAGTGCACTAGGCACAAGATGGAGGACTCAGAAGCAGAGGCTGTCACGAAGGTGAATTTTAGGTTGTTTAATAACAAGGGAGCACACAAAAATATCCAAGCAGGCTCAACCATAGTCTTTTTCAAAAAGGCAATAAAAACACAAAAGTTTACTTTTAAAGTTTAAAATACTTTCTTCAAAATGGCTGTTAGGATCCAAAAGCTCATAAGAAGACTAGCAAACTCAAAAACCAAAAAACAAGCTCTCAGTTACCAAAACACTAAGCACAGTAAAAACACACATCAGATCTCAACAAAACATGCTTACAGACAGACACAGGGCAGATACAATACTCCAAGTGAATGTTCAAAGACTGCTCAAAGACAAGTGTGTAACCAAGTGCTTAAATACAACAGGGCAAACAAGACACAGGAGACATTAATTAACTACAATGGAACAGACACACAAGAAACAAGAGTCCGCAAGTGGTGCTATCTTGTGGCCAAACAATAGCCACAATCCAGGCTCTGACAGGACCCCCTAATTAGGAATGTCTCCTGACATTCCTGGCGGGACGATCAGGATGCTGAACATGGAAATCCTGAAGGAGGGCCTTGTCCCTGGCTGGGACGCACGAGCATTCCTCCAGTCCGTAACCCTCCCAATCAACCAAGTACTGTAATCTGCATCCCCAAACCTTACGGGAGTCCAGAACACAGGCCGACCATCAAAAACTCAGGTAGGGGGAGGGGGTTTAGGGGTGGGGACTAGAGGGCAAGAGACAAAGGCCTCAAGAGGGACATATGAAATGTAGTGTGGATTTTCATAGAGGGAGGTAGTAGACCACAGGGTTAATCCTCTGAACCACCTTGAATGAGCCCTGTGGAGCCAACTTGCATGACTCCACCTTCAGATGCAAGTCCCTGGCAGAGACCCACACTCTTTAGCCCAGGCAGAAGGTGGGTGCAGGTCTGTCTTCAATTGGCCTGTTTCTGGTGTTGTCAAGAAGTCCGCTGGAGATGGACCCTCCTCCAGACCCGCCAGCAACACTGCACAAAATGCTTCAGCAAAAAGCTGAAGGTACCCTGGCATCAGATTCCTGGTCCTGGAACAAGGGGGTTGATAGCTGAACTGGCACTAATAAGGGGACAACCCTGTTGCAGAGGGGCACAAAGTGTTTAGTGCATACTCTGCCCAGGGGAGGTGGGTAGACCAGGAGGCTGGATTGGAGGCAACAAGGCAACGGAGAGAGGACTCCAGGACCTGGTTGATGCACTCAGTCTGGTCATTGGACTGAGGGTGGAAACCAGAGGACAAACTTGCCGTTGCTCCAATTAACTTGCAAAATGCCCACCAGAAGTACGAAATGAACTGGGGACCCCGGTCTGACACGACATCTAGAGGTAGACCAAAAACTTGGAACATATTAGTGCAGCAGTCCCTTTAGCAGTGGGCAGTTTGGGCAGAGGCAAGAAATGGCAAGCCTTAGAAAAACGGTCAACAATGACTAAGATGACTGTGTTACCTTGAGATGGAGGCAGTCCAGTTATGAAACCCAACAAGATATAGGACCAGCGCCTTCGTGTAATGGACAAGGGATACAGCAGACCTTGGGGACAGAGGTGGGAATCTTTGTTCTGTGTGCAGGCCAGGCAAGCTGAGACAAAAGCCTTTAACATCCTCCTGCATAGTAGGCCACCAAAAGCACCTTTGCAGGAACTCCAGAGCACAGTTGGGTTCAGAGTGATAGGTGAGCTGTGAGGAGTGGCCCCATAGCAAGACCTGGGAATGAACAGAGGCATGAACAAACAACACCCCCACAATAACCTTGTTCTTGATTGTAATTTGGTTCAGCCCACGGTAATCAATACAGGGAAGGAGATCTCCATCCTTTTCCCCACTAAAAAGAAACCTGCTCCTGCAGGGGAATTGGAATGATGAATAAAACCTGATGCCAAGGCCTCTTGGATGTAGTTCTCCATGGCACTGTGTTCATGAGATGACAGGGAGTAGATGCGCCCCATGGAGGACAAGAACTTCTCATGAGATCAATCGCACAGTCATAAGGGTGATGAGGAGACAAGGCACATCTCTTCTTTTTGCTAAGTACCTTCTTGAGATCCAGGTCCAGAGAAGGAACCCGAGATAAATCTAGGAACTTGGGTGGCATGAGGGAAACATGGGTGCTCGAGAAAAGACAAGAGATAGACACAAAAAACACTTTTTTAAAAAATTCTTTTAGGATTCAAAAGCTTAGAAGAACAGCAGCAAAGTCAAAAACCAAAACACAGAGCAGGGTGAAAACACAAGTCATATCTCAACAAAACGGGCTTACAGACAGTTAGACACAGGGCAGACGCAATACTCACAGTGAACAAAAACAAGTGTGGAACCAAGTGCTTAAATACAACAGGGCAAACAAGACACAGGAGACATAAATTAACTACAATAGAACAGATACGCAAGAAACAAGAGTCCGCAAGTGGGGCAATCTGGAGGCCAAACAATAGCCATAGTCCAGACATGTCACATGATCTCTGTGATCGTCACTGAACGCTGATAAACTAAAATAATCTCAGATAGGTTCTTATGCTATAAAAATTTGTATGTCAGTGTTCTGTTCTAATCTTCTAATTTTAGCCAATGCAGTTGTAATCGTGTGCATGTACCAGTCGCCGTGGTGAGCTAAGCCGCTTGATGAGATGAACACATTGTGTTGCTGCAGTTGTCTCAACAGATTCATTATGTTGATTTACAGAGTTAAAGTAGGGGGCCTTCAATGTAATTTCTAGTCTTGTAGTAGATCGGATGTTCCAGCTGAGATTTTAATTATAATATACATCAGTACTAGTACACAGATATTAATAGTTCAGCTAGAGTCACTATCAGCTATTTCAAATTAATTGAGAAATAATGAAGCTTCAGTGAAAACAGAACAGATTCCATTAACCTGAAGATGCAGAACATAGTGTACTTTTAACCGCTACACACCCACACACACCTTGTATTAGATTTAATAGCTCGCGTACATGACTACATCAAAGTTCTTTCATTTCTCTGGTGGTGAGTCGGATCAGTCTGAGGAGAGGAGCCGTGTGCTTTTACATTCTGCACGGCTGTACATTTCCTCCATCGTTAATCAGCTCTCAGAGTGCATTAGTCTGGCTGATATGACAGCAGCTTCACACCCCTCCGCTAAGTGGCTAGTCGTAGAGTGCTATTCCATCCCTAAAGTCAAGGCAGCATGTGTCCTAATTGCTGATGCCGTATCCTCGGCCCCTCTGAGCCACGTCGTTTTCTTTGTGGGTTACATAATCCATTAGCATAAATCAGAAGCACAGACACTGACAGGTAATGTATGAATAATTAAAGGTCACCACATTAGCAGCTGTGTGCAGGCATGAGAACTGTGCCAACAAAAGAAACGCTAATACAAAAAGAGGAAAAAAAACCTTTTTAGAGCAACAGAATTAACATATGTGTGTAAGAGTACATCTACAGATCTGACATAAACACACACACACACACACACACACACACACACACACACACACACACACACACACACACACACACACACACA
>JAOUQZ010000035.1:38084423-38095350 GCA_028564935.1 Neosilurus hyrtlii
TCCAGAGTACTGAAACTCACAATGTACTGAACTCCAGAGTACTGAAACCCACAATGTACTGAACTCCAGAGTACTGAAACTCACAATGTACTGAACTCCAGAGTACTGAAACTCACAATGTACTGAACTCCAGAGTACTGAAACCCACAATGTACTGAACTCCAGAGTACTGAAACTCACAATGTACTGAATTTAAGAGGCTCCACACAGAAACGACCTCGTCAAACCTGGGACTCAAACCCAGGACCATCTTGATGTAAGGTGGATTTGCTACACCACTGTGCCTCCCTATTAGTGTTTATTGCTATTAATATTATTTTAATTATGCAGAATATTCCTGAGTTTCACAACATATCTAACAAACTATAGTTTACGTTCCTGTTCTCAGTGTGTTTACTGGGTCTCAGTATGTCCTGTAAACAATGTGGACACCCCCACCCCCACCAGCACCACCCCATTCAGGGCCCAGTCTCCAATAACGACCCTGTATCTACTATCCATCTCGATTCACCTGGATTATAAATTAGAAAACCTCATATTTAGTTCCAGTTTATCCTGTTTCCACCTTAAATCATCCAAGTGATAATTTGATTCCTCATGAGAACATCATAAACCCGGGATAAAAATATGAGCAGAGTGAGAACAATCCTCGAAATGTAGACTTTTTTCTACCAATACTTGTTGTTCGATTACCACAGGGACATGTTCGCACCTACACCCCGCCTTCTCGCTCTCATATCTCTGTACAAAGGGTTTTCAGGCTTTTATCAACTAATGCACTTTAAAGTGAGGCTCCTCTCAACCCCTGTCCTCTCAAACATGAGCTGATAACAGTGTTTACAGGAGAACAAACACACACACACACACACACACACACACACACCACTCAGGCAGTTCCTTATCTGGTAGCTGTGATTTAAACAAATTGTATTAGCGGTAAAAAGGTTCTTATAAATCTACTTTAACGTTTACAGGAGAATTACGAGAGGTTTTAGTGTTTGGGTAGATGATATAAAGTGATTTAACTCCTCACTGGCTGACATGTTGGAGGACTCAATTATATCCCAAATGACTCCATAAATAAGGAGATTGTAATAATTTAGAGGGAGCAGGAAGGTTAATTCATCAATAAGCCAGGAGTTAATTCGGCATGTGATTTAAAACAGTGACATTTACTCAAAACACAACACTCATTTAATACCAGACCACCGAGCTCTCATTCCACACCTGTACAGATGGGAAAGGAGAAAATCCCACAGCAGTGAGGTTCTGAGAAACAGCAATGAGTAATTAAAGAATACTGGAACTCATCAAATCTTTATATTCTGGAGAATAAAACATCAACATTATACATAAACAGTAATGTTTTCATTCTTTCATTCATTCACCGCCTAATCTTATATAGGACTATGGGAAGGTTGGAGCCTATCGCATATGATGAAGGGGGGCAAAGGTGGGTACACCCAGAACATCACAGGGCCAAAACACACAACCATTCACTCACACTCACACCTAGGGGCAAATTAAAACAGGCAGTTACAATAATGTGCATGTTGTTGGACTGTGGGAGGAAACCAGAGTACCCGGAAGAAACCCACATAAGCACAGGGGGAACATTCAAACTACACACAGAAACACCCTCGTCAAGCCCAGGACTCCAACCCAGGACTGTGAGGCAGATGTGATAACTACACCACCATACCGCACAACGTTATGTTTTTATTTATGGAAAATTCACAGCAATTTCAGTTTTTACTTCTCCACAGGCTCTGTCTCTCTCTCTCTCTCTCTCTCTCTCTCTCTCTCTCGCACACACATACACACACACAGTCTCGTTTCCATAACTTGTGGGGACTATAGATAGACTTGCATTAATTTCCTGTAGAAATTTCCCTAAACACTAGAAATTTCCCTAAACACTAAACATAACCACTACTTGCCTTACTGTAACCTCACCCCAACCTTCCCCTAATTTCAAAACATCTTCACCTTAACATGGAATGATTTATGTCGTGGGAACTTGTGGTTTGTCCCCATAAGGAAGCCAAGTCCCCATATTGTGACTGTGTAAACAGATTTATGTCCCCACACTGTGATGAATAGCTAGACCACACACACACACACACACGCACACACACAGAGGTTTGAATCTGTATTGATTACCTGTCTTGACGGTTTGCCAGCCCAGGGAGAAGGGGCTGCGTGCCTGCAGGTTGTAGGTGCTGATGGGACTGTGATTATCTACACCGTGACTCCAGGACAATGTGGCTGTGGTGTCCGTGATCTCCTCCACGATCACAACTCCAGGAGGTCCTGGAGGACCTGAACACAAACAATCACCGAAAAGTAACACCTCCAGACAGATCAAGAGGTTCCTGAACATTCAGAGATGAGTGTGATGGACACGCCATCATCTCCACCTTCAAATCAGGGTGTGTGAGGTTTCTGTATCTCTTCACCTCCTCGTGTTTTAATGTATATTCCCTATTTATTATTCTTATATTTCTAAGTAAACAACAATTACAGAGTAACAGAATAACATCAACCACTTGAAAAAAAATTCACCTTCATTAAAAATCACTAATCCAGCTTTTGTCTCGCTCTCTCTTTCTCTCTCTTTCTCTTTCACTCTCTCTTTCTCTCTGTTTACCTCTGACTTGTAACCTATAAACGTCACAAACAACAACAACAACAACGACGTTTCAGGTGAACGAGGAATGACTAAGAATCATCTGCACTCAGTAAAAGTGAATATAGAGAGAAGATGCATTTGCATGTGTGTACATTAATATTCCTCATGCATTTCTTTCCTGCGCAGGAACAGAAGCTTATATTTAAGTATAAAAGCCATGAAAAGGCTTTTACTGTCTGAGCCTTTAGGAAACAGGAACATGGTCATGAAGGTTTAAACCGCTTACATACATCTGGAGCATAATTATGACTTTGTCCCTAATTTTAAATGCACAGGAGTAATCCACATGTTCCTAAAAAAGTCAAATAAAAGTTGCACCAAGACATAATGAGAACGTGCTGAAAAAACACTGAGATAAACTCGGACTTTAGTTCGTATAACACCTGGCAGGCTGCGAATAGAAAGAAACGGAGACAGAAGACGAGCGTGATGGTAAGAGCAGATGAATACTGTGTACGATTAAAGTGAAAGTCTCCAGGAAATGAATACGAATCTATTGAACACGCAGGAAAAACACCCACATCCAGCGCACAATATATTTTACACCCATCTGAAAGTCAAAGATGCTAATTAACAAAGATAATGTAATAAATTAGATAAGAGGTTGGCAATCCGCAGGGTTTTGATGGACGAGTAATTAGCACTGTGAGTCATTGTTTTTTAAACTCTGTGTTCTTTAAGACTCAGTGATGATAAAAGCTCTTTAATCCTTGGTGCACTGAAGATGCGCTCTCATCTCCAACACCGCACACGACCAGATCAGCAGCTGCTATTATTTATTAATCATTGCTGTGTATTTGCTCCGGGCTCGATCGCCTTACTCTGCTGCTCCTGTTGCTTTTAAATGCTAAGTATTTAGCCGTAAGCCATTAGTGCATGGAGATCTCATTCCAGATAAGAAGCTCACCTCTGACGAGCAGCTCGGCTTCGGCCAGGACCATGTCGGCACTCGTCTGAACCCGGCATCCATATTTCCCAGCATGCTTCAGGAGGATGTTTCTGATCATCAGATCCATCGTGGAAGACTGCTATATACAGGGAGAACAGGATAAAATCACACTCACACAGAAGACCTTCCTGACACCTGAGGATGATCTGATCTCCTGCCTGAATCGCTCCTCATTACATCTTTCCCACCCTGATTACACCATTCCTCTCCCCTGACTCCACTATGTGTGCAAATGAAGATAAAACTCTGTGTAATTTGATGTCCCAAGGCAGCTGTTTAGCATCAGGGCTCATTGAAATTTTAGCATATAAATCAGAAACTGGCTTTATGTCTAAACTGATGCTAGCAAAGAAGAAAAAAATCAGAGACTGACTTATAATCAGGGTGGTGTTACGGCTCTACAATCAGCGATTTAACCTGGTAACAGTGGAGGTGCATCTGGACAACATCTGAATTACTTATTATTTATCTATCCATTATCTTTTATTTCTTTTTATAGGCATTATCTATTCCAGCCAGGGTCAGAGCAGGGTCGGGGCAGGGTCACAGAGAACCTGAACAGGTCACCAGTCTCCTCCAGGACTAAAACCACTTACACTCACATTCAAACCAAAAGCCATATGACCCTGTGAATGACTTTGGACTGTGAGAGAAATCCAAAGCACCCGGAGGAAACCCACAGAAGTGCTGCTCATAAATCAGGAGGGGTGTAACATGCTTGGAGGAAAGTGCGAATCGTTCACCTTTTGTGCATGAGCTCACGAATGCCCCTGATTTTCTAGTGTCACTGTAATTGACAGCAAAGAGAATATAAATCAGTCCCTACATCATCGAGATTTGAATTCATGACATCCACACGATAGGACGAACGCAATTCTGCTTGGGAGCCAAAAATAATACTTTTATTAAAAACTCACTCTCATTCACTCATTTCCTAACCCACTTAATCCAATCCGGGTAATGGGGAGTGTGGAGTCTATCTCAGCCACCACTCTGTGAAGGAAGGGTACACCCCAAACAGCTCGCCAGACCATCACAGGGCAACACACAACCATTCACACTCAAACCCAGGGGCAATTTGAAACAGCCAGTAACCTTAATGTGCATGTCTTTGGATTGTGGAAGGAAACCAGAGTACCTGGAGAAAACCCACACAAGCACAGAGAGAACACAGAACTTGAACCCAGGATATTTTAGCTGTGAGGCGGGCGTGCTGACCACTACACCATGCCCCTAATGTTTAACACTAATTTACATAGGCATCATGTTCGTGTTGAACCGTCTGAAGAACAAAGTGAAGGAAATCAGGAATATTATTGTTATTAAACGGTGAATTATATCATCACACCTTCACTGCTTTACAGAAGTTTCATTAAAACACTATAAAACTTTATATTCAGTGGTTTCTGACCCAAATCATGGGAGAATATCGGAAATTAAAAATAGGTCCCAGTTCAGTAGTTCAGTAGATCAGTACACACTGGCCAGTGAAGAGCTGCAGCTTTGTTCTTTGTGCTCTTCATCATCAGAATGGAGTTTTTTCCACAATGCAATTTTCAGAAGTGTCCCTTACACCATTTTTTATGTCCCAGAACCCAATCAGCGACGTGTCTGGCAGCTCCGCGGCTGAGCAACGATAAGTGCTGGTATTAACACCGGTATCGGGGCTGAACGCTGGCTCTAATCGGATATGTACAGAAAACGAGTCCGTTTGAGCTGAACTGCATCAGTCCTTCCTGACAGTGATGAGGGCTAAACACCAGTTAGAAAGTCAGTGTAGATTTTTAACGTGATTTGAGACGTGATGAGACACAGTGGCTGTGGCGTGACCTGGGTTAGTCATGCAAGACTGAGAACTCAAACTGTGATCAAGGATAAACAACTCACACCATAGATTATTTATTATTATTATTATAAATCAATACAGTTACAGCAGCGTCATTCCACTAAAATTCGTAAACAGCTAAGTACATAAAGTTCCTTCCTTATAGACTTCCAGGAGAGGAACATACATGAGAAGAGTCTAAAGATTAACATCTGATTCTCTCCATCATTTGTTACATAGGGTTTCATCTCAGACTCGGGTTTTTAATTTCTTTACAAAACAGCTAACGATTCTTTCTTCTACCCACCAGAAATGGTGTTTGTAAACATGTGACTACTTCCTGTTTGGTACTGAAGGAAAATCAGCTGCTGGAAGTTGCAAACTTAAAAATTATAATAATATTATTGATTCATTCATTTTCTAAGCTGCTTGATCCTAATTAGGGTCGTGGGGAGGCTGGCGCCCATCTCAGCCGACTCTAAGCAAGGGCAGGGTACACCCTGAACAGCTCACCAGGCCATCAGTGGACCTTATAATAATAAAAACAGTTAATTTGACTGGAATCAGAATGAATTAAAAAAATATTTAATCCAGCAATCCTATTCATGTTCCTGAAACACAGAAATCACTTCACTTGGTGTCCATTCATCCACGCTGAGATACTGAACCACCACCAGCTTTTATAAAATATATCGTCTGTTATGAAAATATCTTATAGTGTACAGTTTAGTTCTAAAACGCACACTGGCATGACCCTTCCAAGGTTCTGATCCAGAACATTCATCTGTACCTTCAGTGTAAACACAAACTTGTAAAGGGCTAAAAGAGTATTTTCTTAACTAGAACCATCACAGCAGCCACTTTTTACTTCAGTACTTTATCCTGGTCCCAGACCCTGGGAGAACGAGAGAACCTGGAGCTGTGAGAAGATATCTCCACCTCTGAACCACTATGTCTGTATGAGCTTTATAACCACAGCCACTCAAGGACTACGCTCGGAACCTTGAGATGATCGAGATGTTCACTGGTGGTCCAGCAGGCAGAACCATGGGCTCCCTGTCATGTGTATGTGTGTCTTTAAAAAACATGATAAAATGACTCAGAGCAGGTCTTTAATTTTGGTTGACACATAGACCTGCCTGACCTTTTAAACCATCAAATCTTACATGAGCAGTAGCAGGAGGTGGTGCTACATGCTAACACGAAGGGAAAGGTGAGAGATGGGGTGAAACTGGTGACTATTTATTTTTAATTGATGAGGAAAAACAATCTGTTGTTTATAAACTAGAGGAGTAACTGAGGAGTACCTCGCCTCCTGCTGGTGTTCTTCTGACCATCATGGAGTTTCCCTGCTTTCTCTAATTCAGTATTTAAACATTTTCCTCCACATTTTCATCTCCACAGGTTTCATCTCCACACCTCATCTACGGTTGATTAGTTTCCTATAACAACATGTTTTGTTTCTCTGATACTGCAGTGATTTACCATCCATCCATCACTCCATCCCTGCCTCCACCCCAATCCCTCCATTCAATTCTCCATCTATTCGTTTATTCATCCCTCCATCCAACCATCCATTATTTCATCCATCTCTCCATCCATCATTCCCTTCATCTACCCTGCCATTCATAATCATCCTTCCATTCATCCCTACATCCATCCTTTCCTCCATTCGACCATACCTCTATCCATCCATTCTTTCATTGCTCCATCCTTTCATCCCTCCATTAGACATAGTGCTTTCAGGGCCTCAGGGAGGCGGATCCAATCCCAGCTGAGTTCAGGTGAGAGGGAGTGGGGTTACAGGACTAGCACAAGCACAAACAGCCATTCACACTTACATTCACTGATATGGGGGATTTAGAGAACACTGTTCATCTAATGTAAATGTCTTTTTGCTGTGGGAGAAAACCAGAGTACCCAGCAGAAACCACAAATGCATCAAAAGCCAGAACTCAGCTGCTGCACTGTGATGTAATCACACCGTATCCTGAACTACATTATTTTAAATATCTCAGTAGATGATATAGATATAGATGATCTGTTGTTCTCTTTGTAATCGCATGCACGTCTTCACGTTATATTCTGGTGATGAGGATAAAAGTTTTGAAAGTTTTGTAAATCAGCTGCTACATCTCAGGATCTAGTTAGCATTAGTGATACAGCAAGAAGTTCTTACTGTTCTGATGTGCTCAAAATGGCCGTCGTCTTGTTGGGTGTTCAGCGGCTGGTTGTTGAGCTGCCAGAGGAAGGAGATGTCGAGCGTCGGGTCGTGTGTAGCTTTACAACTGAGTACCACGCTTTCCCCCACCGTCACCTCGACACGCTTCGGACTCAAATCCACTCTCATGGCATCTGTAAGAACAGCACGAGGATGTAACACAAAACAGCGTTAATGCATGAACATCCTCTCCCACACATCTCTACAACAATGGGCTCCTTGTTGGCCAAATCGCATCAGCTAAAATCTGAAAGTGTTTCACGCCAGCGGATCAGTGATTTTCTCCAAACTGCTTGTTTACATGCTGAGAATTTAATCGTTCTGGAAAGCAGCTGCTCTCACATCTCTTGCTCGACACTAAATCTGCTGTAATCTCCTACTCTCTGGACAATCAGACATTTCTGTTAGAAAGCCTATTGTTAGCAAAGTGCTGAGGAGCGAAATGAGAAAATACAAGATTTGCTTTTTTCGAATTTTGTACAATACTCATTATAACAATAAAATTTATGATAGTGTAATAATTTATATAACACCATAATCTGTGTATTATTATTATTATTATTATTATTATTACTATTACTATTATCATTATTATTATTATTATTATTATTATTATATGAAACAGAGTTAATGCTGTGAAACTGTAACTGATGCACTTTGACCAGAGATCAGAAATCTACTCTCCATGGTCTGAGATATTAAAGAGCCTCATCGATACGAAGCTGAAACTCGGGCCGCTGTCATGTATCACATTTCTCTGCGTGAATGCGACCTCGTGTTCTGCTTCCTGAACAGAGCAGATGTGCATGACTTTACACACTTCATACTCAATCAGCTGCAGTAAATGAGGCTGCCATCAGACACGGCCACGGAAGAGAGGGAGCAAAGGCGAGTCACTTACCTTTCACCAGCAGCAAGCTCGTCATCTCAGAGGAGCCGAACTGATTGTCAGCGCGACACACATAGCTGCCCTCGTCTGCACGGCTCACGTTGATAATCTGCAGCGTGTTGTTACGCAGGAACACGATTCTGTTAAAAATCAGAAATCTATATTTAAATACATCTTCTAGGAAAAAAGGTTCAGTAATAAATGGAGTTCCTGAATAAAATTAAGAAGGTTTTATTCTTTACTTAAATGAAATTACATTTAACAGAAAATCTCCTCTTTTAATTTTTTCACTTATTTTACAAATTAACACTTATATATTTAAAACATAATCAGCAGAAATTTTGTGATCAAAGTTCAAAATATAGTCATAAAAAATACCTGAATTTCTGTAAAAATGATTGACATGTTAAACTAGTTTAATAAATTTAAGACTAAAGGTCACAAACACTATAAAGAGAGTTACGTATGTTTGTGTTGCAGTGCTTTAACCTTCTAAACTGATCTAAAGATAAAATAATCAATAATGACATTTTCTTGTTAATGATGGGATCGATAAGGATTAAGGTAGGCAGAGGTTAGTAAAAGGGTTTTACAGATCACGCTTTGTGTTAATCAGAGAATTAAATGTAAAAAAAAGCCATGATGTCACCATTATAATTTGTCATTACTTTGACTTTATTCGATGTAGAAGCTCTTCCTCAGTGTTGTAGTTAGAAAATTACCCAAGAGCTCTACAAGTGCAATTTTGCATCAGTTGTAGTTTTGGTTCATGAGAAGATTTTTAAATATATTTTTTTCACATATTAAAAAATGGACTTAAAAATAGGCATGTTCTTGCGCTTGTGGAATCTGTGTTGTTTGACAGATTGGTTGGTGTAAAAATAGAAATATCCTGTTAATGAGGCCTTATTATACCACACAAGACATTTCAGGGTGACTGATGCATCAGTGAATGATATTGGTTGATTTGCATATTACTTACAAAATGATACAAATTCATTGACTTTTGGTGGCTATGTTGATGTGCCAAGATGATATGTCCTGATGTCCATGTTTCTTGCACATCAGCCCAACCAATCAAAAGTCCTAAAATCTTAATTATGCAAATTAGTTCAACACCCAGTATGGCAGAATTGAAAGGTCAAAAAGGCAAAACTGTATATTGTGTGTAGTTTTTGAAAGAAGCGCAGCCGCAAAATTGTTAAATATTGTTCAAAACACCTTAGCACATCTGCTGAAGTTTCATTGATAATTTCATGGCCAATAGGAAAAAAGTAGCAGAAGAACTGAGTAAAAACACTGGCACTTGGACCGCTAAATACAAACTGAATATAATGTTATGAAAATATAAACTGAATTGATTGGATATTAAATGGGAGATCAGTAATTTTATTAGAGATTTAAAGCAGATCCATGTGGAGATGAGATGTTACTGTTCCATCAAGGTGACCTTCAGTGATTTTCTCTTTTCTTGTGTTGAACACTGAGGGGTGGGGACGAATGTTTTATTACAATTCAATCCCTGCTTTATTTCTGTCATATAACACCAACCAATATGATTTACTTCACATGACTTATGTAAATGCATACAGAGAGTAGACAGAGGTGGACTCGCTCAGGAGAAAAACTCAAATCAACCTTCCAGATGTTCAATTAAACGTCTCCAAAAATCAACAGGAACCTTTTTATTTAGAGTGTTTTGTTTTTAAGATGCTTGTTCATCCAGAAACATTAAAAGTAGAAAAAGAAAACAAAACCGTGATGCTGTTAATTTATCCACACTTGAGACAGTTCTGCTTTTAGGCTTCGACATGAAGAGCTTTGTCCTTTCACAGTTTTGGGATTAATTGTCTTTGTGCAGGACACACAGAGCTGAACATGAGCAGAAATCCATGCTAATTATAGCGCTGTGTTCCTCACTGCAGGTGTGAATGAGAGATAAACTCAAATCTTCATAGTCTGAGAACCTTCAGGATTTTATCATTTACTTTATTTAGGATTCAGAAACCCTTTCAAATCAACACGTTCTGAGCTTTGATTAGTCAGGATGCAATGAGTAATTTCTCTGACAGGAGTTTTATTATTTTATAGATTTATTGTTCTTACACAACATTTATGAAACAAAAATTTTAGACTTTTAATCCATTTATATTTACATTAATGTGGTTGATGTGAGTACGATCCTGGACTCGCACACACTCCACCTTTTTTGTTCTCTGTCTTCTACTAAAAACACACAAACATTGGAGTGTAAAGGAGTGGAGTAATACACAATTGTATATTTCAGCAAAGCCAGATGAGAGACACCAGCTTAATAAAATTGAAAATTGTGTAAAGGACATTAGAGACTG
>JAOUQZ010000036.1:0-16555 GCA_028564935.1 Neosilurus hyrtlii
TGCCCCCTCCAATATCTCCGCATGATGAAACTTTGGATCTCTTCTACTATTATGTCTCTCAGTACAAATCCTAACAGGCCTCTTCCTGGCCATACATTATACATCAGATATCTCAACCGCCTTCTCATCCGTTGCCCACATCTGCCGAGACGTAAACTACGGATGAGTTATCCGAAACCTACACGCCAATGGCGCCTCTTTCTTCTTCATCTGCCTCTACCTACATGTAGGACGTGGCTTATACTACGGTTCATATCTATTCAAAGAAACCTGAAACATTGGAGTAATCCTATTTCTACTTGTAATGATAACCGCCTTCGTTGGTTATGTTCTACCCTGAGGACAAATGTCTTTTTGAGGCGCCACAGTAATCACAAACCTCCTGTCAGCCGTACCCTATGTAGGAGACGCCCTAGTACAATGAATCTGAGGAGGCTTCTCAGTAGATAATGCAACGCTCACTCGATTCTTTACCTTCCACTTCCTCCTCCCATTTGCAGTTGTAGCAGCCACAGTAATACACGCCCTATTTCTACATGAAACAGGCTCAAACAACCCCACTGGCCTAAATTCAGACGCAGATAAAATCTCCTTTCACCCATATTTCTCATATAAAGATGCTTTGGGGTTTATTATTCTGCTTGCAGCACTCACATCCCTGGCCTTATTCTCCCCAAACCTCCTCGGAGACCCAGAAAATTTTACCCCTGCCAACCCACTAGTAACACCACCACACATTAAACCAGAATGATACTTCCTATTCGCCTATGCCATCCTACGATCCATTCCAAACAAACTAGGAGGAGTCCTTGCCCTACTATTTTCAATTTTGATTCTCATAGTAGTCCCCCTACTCCACACCTCTAAACAACGAACCATAACATTCCGCCCACTAACCCAACTCCTCTTTTGAACATTAATTGCAGACGTCTTCATCCTGACCTGAATCGGAGGAATGCCAGTCGAACACCCCTTTGTCATCATCGGGCAGATTGCCTCCGCACTATACTTCCTACTATTCCTCTTTCTAATACCATTAGCAGGCTTATTAGAAAACAAACTTATAAACTTCAATTGCCCTAGTAGCTTAATCACAAAGCGCCGGTCTTGTAATCCGGAGACTAAAGGTTAAAATCCTTTCTAGCGCCAGAAAAGAGAGATTTTAACTCCCACCCCTAACTCCCAAAGCTAGGATTCTAAACTAAACTATTTTCTGATTACCTAAAAGTATCGACATGCATTCCGTTGCTATGGTATAGTACATAATATGCATAACCTGGCACTATGATATAGTACATATTATGTATAATTTTACATTATGCTTTAACTCATTACACTAAATTCTAACATTTCAAAAATTAAGCAAGTAATAATATGTTACATTAATAGCAAATCCACTAGAACTCATTTCGACGCGAAGAAATTGCTCAACTAACACTCAGATACATCCCACATATCCCCTGGTATATCAACAGTTATTAGCATCATAAAAGATTAATGTAGTAAGAGACCACCAACTTATGATTACTTAATGTACTCTGTCCTTGATAGGTCAGGGACAATAATCGTGGGGGTAACACAACTTGAACTATTACTTGCATCTGGTTCCTATTTCAGGGCCATAAACACCTTATTACCCATAACTTGATTTTTACAGGCATCGCCTAATGGTGTTAAAAATTTACCAGCAAAAACCCACAAGCCGGAGGCACCATCAAATGGCATCTGGTTCTTTTTTTTAGGTTCACTTTCATTTTGCCCATTTCATGCATTAGCCCTACGTTTAATTAAGGTGGTACATTAAGTAATTACATAACATGCGTTCATTAATTACTTTACTTCTTTCCTAATGCATGCATCTACCTGGTGCATATTCTATGGAGTCTTCCTCATAATTCTATATTATGCCCCCCCCCTTTTACGTCCCGCCTCGCGCGCGTTAAACCCCCCTTACCCCCCACGCCCTACGAATCCTGTTTTTTCCTGTCAAACCCCTAAACCAGGTAAGGCTCGATTGGCGTGCTTTCAACAAGTGATGGTGTGTTGATATATAGTGTTAAAAATTTGTAACAATATATAGCTGGTGTAGCTTAAGACAAAGCATAACACTGAAGATGTTAGGATGAACCCTAGAAAGTTCCACAGGCACAAAGGCTTGGTCCTGACTTTACCATCAACTTTAACCCAATTTATACATGCAAGCATCCGCACCCCTGTGAGAATGCCCTCAACCCCCCTCTCGGGGGTGAGGAGCGGGCATCAGGCACACCCTTCCGCCCAAGACGCCTTGCTATGCCACACCCCCAAGGGAAATCAGCAGTAATAAACATTAAGCCATAAGTGAAAGCTTGACTTAGTTAGGGTTAGCAGGGCCGGTAAAATTCGTGCCAGCCACCGCGGTTATACGAAAGACCCTAGTTGATGACCACGGCGTAAAGGGTGGTTAAGGAACTAATAAAATAAAACCAAAGGTCTTCTAAGCTGTCATACGCACCGCGAAGATACGAAGCCCAAATACGAAAGTAGTTTTAGACAATTTTTAAACCTGACCCCACGAAAGCTAAGAAACAAACTGGGATTAGATACCCCACTATGCTTAGCCCTAAACCCAGATGTATTATTACACACGCATCCGCCCGGGTACTACGAGCACAGCTTAAAACCCAAAGGACTTGGCGGTGTCTCAGACCCACCTAGAGGAGCCTGTTCTAGAACCGATAATCCTCGTTAAACCTCACCACTTCTTGTCTTATCCGCCTATATACCGCCGTCGTCAGCTTACCTTGTGAAAGCCTATAACAGTAAGCAAAATTGGCAAGCCCAAAAACGTCAGGTCGAGGTGTAGCGTACGAAGTGGGAAGAAATGGGCTACATTTTCTAATAATAGACTACTACGAATAGCACCCTGAAACGAGTGCCTAAAGGTGGATTTAGCAGTAAAAAGTAAACAGAGAGTTCTTTTGAATCAGGCTCTGAGACGCGCACACACCGCCCGTCACCCTCCCCCACACATAATAACATAGTTTCATAAAAACACAACACAAAACAAGGGGAGGCAAGTCGTAACATGGTAAGTATACCGGAAGGTGTACTTGGAATAATCAGGACGTGGCTGAGACAGCCAAGCATCTCCCTTACACCGAGAAGACATCCATGCAAATTGGATCGCCCTGAGCTAAAAATCTAGCTTAATTACAAAATTAATCATAACAACAGTTAAAAAATTAACACAACCACAACCATCTAACTAAAACATTCTGCCGCCCTAGTATGTGAGACAGAAAAGGCTTACCACAAGCTATAATAAAAGTACCGCAAGGGAAAGATGAAAGAGAAATGAAATAAAGCATTAAAGCACAACAAAGCAGAGATTAACCCTCGTACCTTTTGCATCATGATTTAGCCAGCCCCTCTGAGCAAAGCGTACTTTAGTTCAAGACCCCGAAACTAAGTGAGCTACCCCGAGGCAGCCTATTAATTAGGGCCAACCCGTCTCTGTGGCAAAAGAGTGGGAAGACCTCCGGGTAGGGGTGACAGACCTACCGAACTTAGTTATAGCTGGTTGCCTAGGAAATAAATAAAAGTTTAGCCTCGCACTCCTTATCTCACCCACCAACAAACAATCAAGATTTAAAGAAAAATGCGAGAGTTAGTCAAAAGAGGTACAGCTCTTTTGAAAAAGGACACAACCTTGTCGGGCGGTTAAAGATTATATTAAACAAGATATGTCGCCTCAGTGGGCCTAAAAGCAGCCACCTGAACAGAAAGCGTTAAAGCTCGAGCGAACCAAAATCTATTATCCTAATAACCCATCCAAAACCCCCAAGCACTACTAGGCCTCTCCATGCCTACATGGAAGAGATACTGCTAAAATGAGTAATAAGAAGGTACCCCCTTCTCCCTGTCCACGTGTATGCTAGACTGGACCCCCCACTAGCAATTACCGAGCCCAACCAAAGAGGGAAATGTGACCAAATCAAAAATCAAGAAAAAACCACAAAATCACATTAATCGTTAACCCCACACAGGAGGACTAATAAAGGAAAGACTAAAAAAAGAGGAAGGAACTCGGCAAACACAAGCCTCGCCTGTTTACCAAAAACATCGCCTCCTGCAACCACAACGTATAGGAGGTCTTGCCTGCCCAGTGATAAATTAAACGGCCGCGGTATTCTGACCGTGCGAAGGTAGCGCAATCACTTGTCCTTTAAATGAGGACCCGTATGAATGGTGGAACGAGGGCTTAACTGTCTCCCTCTTTAAGTCAATGAAATTGATCTACCCGTGCAGAAGCGGGTATAATTATACAAGACGAGAAGACCCTTTGGAGCTTAAGATAAAAACTAATTATGTTAAGAGCTACAAAACTTAAGACTAAACCAAATAATAATAGTGTAATATCTTCGGTTGGGGCGACCACGGGAGAAAAACAAGCTCCCATGCGGACTGGGTATCTACCCTAAAACTAAGAGAGACATCTCTAAGTCGCAGAACATCTGACCATAATTGATCCGGCCAATAAAGCCGACCAACGAACCTAGTTACCCTAGGGATAACAGCGCAATCCTCTTCCAGAGTCCATATCGACAAGAGGGTTTACGACCTCGATGTTGGATCAGGACATCCTAATGGTGCAGCCGCTATTAAGGGTTCGTTTGTTCAACGATTAAAGTCCTACGTGATCTGAGTTCAGACCGGAGTAATCCAGGTCAGTTTCTATCTGTAATGCTATTTTTCCTAGTACGAAAGGACCGGAAAAAAGAGGCCCATATTCACAACACGCCTCACCCCCACTAAATGATACCAACTAAATTCAATAAGGGAGGGCATAACCACCAAATCAAGACTAGATTATTAAGATGGCAGAGCCCGGTAACTGCAAAAGGCCTAAGCCCTTTCACCCGGAGGTTCAAATCCTCCTCTTAATTATGATTGCCACTATCACCATCTACTTGATTAACCCGCTAGCCTACATCGTCCCCGTACTATTAGCCGTTGCCTTCCTCACCCTAATTGAACGAAAAATCCTAGGGTACATACAACTACGAAAAGGCCCAAACGTAGTAGGCCCCTATGGGCTCCTTCAACCTATTGCAGACGGGGTCAAATTATTTATTAAAGAACCAATCCGACCATCAACATCCTCTCCAATCTTATTCTTAACAACACCAATACTCGCCTTAACCTTAGCCCTCATACTATGGGCACCTATACCGCTCCCTCACCCAGTAGTTGACCTAAACTTAGGCATGCTATTTATTCTCGCTCTGTCCAGCCTAGCAGTATACTCCATCTTAGGCTCAGGGTGAGCATCAAACTCAAAATATGCTCTAATCGGGGCCCTCCGAGCAGTTGCCCAAACCATTTCATATGAAGTCAGCCTAGGACTAATTCTCCTCTCCACCATTATCTTTACAGGAGGCTTTACACTACAAATATTCAATATAACCCAAGAAACAATCTGACTACTAATCCCAGCATGACCCCTCGCTGCCATATGATATATTTCCACCCTCGCTGAAACCAACCGAGCACCGTTTGACCTGACAGAAGGAGAATCAGAACTAGTATCAGGATTCAATGTTGAATATGCTGGGGGGCCCTTCACACTATTTTTCCTAGCCGAATACGCCAACATTATTTTAATAAATACACTATCAACAATTCTCTTCCTAGGCGCAACATATATCCCAACCGCCCCAGAACTAACCTCAACTAACATTATATTCAAAGCCGCCATGCTTTCACTAGCCTTTTTATGAGTCCGAGCATCTTATCCACGATTTCGCTACGACCAATTAATACACCTAGTATGAAAAAACTTCTTACCTATGACACTAGCCCTTATTCTATGACACATAGCTCTACCCATTGCACTAGCAGGGCTGCCACCTCAACTATAGTGGAGTCGTGCCCGAATGCCCAAGGACCACTTTGATAGAGTGATTAACGGAGGCTAAAATCCTCCCGACTCCTTAGAAAGAAGGGACTCGAACCCATATCCTGGAGATCAAAACCCCAAGTGCTTCCATTACACCACTTTCTAGTAAGATAAGCTAATTAAGCTTTTGGGCCCATACCCCAAAAACGTAGGTTAAAATCCTTCTCTTACCAATGAACCCCTACATCACCATAATTCTATTATCAAGCCTAGGCCTGGGTACAACCATTACCTTCATAAGCTCCCACTGACTCCTAGCCTGAATGGGCCTAGAAATTAATACACTAGCAATCCTACCACTAATAGCCCAACATCACCACCCCCGAGCAGTAGAAGCCACCACTAAATATTTTTTAGCCCAAGCCACCGCAGCTGCCACAATCTTATTTGCTAGCACAATTAATGCATGATCTACAGGAGAATGAGACATTAACCACCTAACAAACCCAACAGCAACAACTCTCGCAATAATAGCCCTCGCATTAAAAGTAGGTCTAGCACCAGTACACTTCTGAATACCCCCTGTTATACAAGGACTAGACCTAACAACAGGCCTAATTATAGCCACATGACAAAAACTAGCCCCATTCGCACTAATTATCCAAACAGCACCAACAACCGACCCACAACTAATCACCGCATTAGGTGTCATATCAGTTATTGTTGGAGGCTGAGGGGGCTTAAACCAAACACAATTACGAAAAATCCTAGCCTACTCATCCATCGCCCACCTCGGCTGAATAATTATTATCGCACAACTTAAACCACAGCTAACAATCATAGCCCTAATCATATACATCATTATAACAACCGCAACATTTATAACATTTAAATTTGCAACCGCCACGAAAATTAATACACTATCAACAAGTTGATCTAAAGCCCCAATCATTACAACAACCGCAGCCCTTGCCCTCTTATCCCTAGGAGGCCTTCCACCATTATCCGGATTTATGCCAAAATGATTAATTCTACAAGAGCTGACCACACAAAACCTCCCAATCCCCGCAACCATTATAGCCCTCAGCGCACTTTTAAGTCTCTACTTTTACCTACGACTATGTTACGCCATAACCCTAACTATCTCCCCCAACACAAATAATGCTCCAGCCCCATGACGCACCCAAAACACACAAAACACAGCCCTCCTAGCCACCTCAATATCCCTAACACTGCTACTTCTACCGCTAGTCCCACTAACCCAAGCACTTATTAACTAGAGGCTTAGGATAACATTAGACCGAAAGCCTTCAAAGCTTTAAGTAGGAGTGAAAATCTCCTAGCCTCTGTAAGACTTGCAGGACTTTATCCCACATCTTCTAAATGCAACTCAGACACTTTAATTAAGCTAAAGCCTTACTAGATGAGAAGGCCTCGATCCTACAAACTCCTAGTTAACAGCTAGACGCCCAAACCAGCGGGCATTCATCTACTTTCCCCGCCTATCTAAACCACCAAGGCGGGGAAAGCCCCGGTAGGGGATAAGCCTACTTCTCCGGGTTTGCAATCCGGAATGTTTAAACACCACGGGGCTGTGATAGAAAAAGGACTTGAACCTTTGTTCATGGAGCTACAATCCACCGCCTAGCGCTCGGCCATTCTACCTGTGACAATCACACGCTGATTTTTCTCAACTAACCATAAAGATATTGGTACCCTCTACCTTGTGTTTGGTGCCTGAGCCGGAATGGTAGGCACAGCCTTAAGCCTGTTAATCCGGGCCGAATTAGCTCAGCCCGGGGCCTTTCTTGGCGATGATCAAATTTACAATGTCATCGTCACCGCCCACGCCTTCGTAATAATTTTCTTTATAGTAATACCAATTATGATTGGCGGATTTGGAAACTGATTAATTCCACTAATAATTGGCGCACCTGACATAGCATTTCCACGAATAAATAATATAAGCTTTTGATTACTTCCCCCCTCCTTCCTGCTACTTCTTGCATCATCAGGAGTAGAAGCTGGGGCCGGAACCGGATGAACTGTTTACCCACCACTAGCTGGAAACCTGGCACACGCAGGAGCTTCCGTAGATTTAACAATCTTTTCACTTCATCTAGCAGGGGTCTCATCAATCCTTGGGGCTATTAATTTCATTACAACTATTATTAATATGAAACCCCCTGCTATCTCACAATATCAAACACCCCTATTCATTTGAGCAGTATTGATTACCGCCGTGCTTCTACTATTATCCCTACCGGTGCTGGCTGCCGGAATTACAATGCTACTAACAGACCGAAATCTAAATACAACATTTTTCGACCCTGCGGGGGGAGGAGACCCCATTCTTTACCAGCATCTATTCTGATTCTTTGGCCACCCAGAAGTATACATTCTAATTTTACCCGGCTTTGGAATAGTATCACATATCGTAGCATACTACTCAGGCAAAAAAGAGCCATTCGGCTACATAGGCATGGTTTGGGCTATAATGGCCATTGGACTTCTAGGCTTTATCGTGTGAGCCCACCACATGTTTACAGTGGGTATAGACGTGGACACCCGAGCATACTTTACATCAGCTACAATAATCATCGCTATTCCTACCGGAGTAAAAGTCTTTAGCTGACTAGCAACGTTACACGGAGGAACAATTAAATGAGAGACCCCAATACTCTGAGCCCTAGGTTTCATCTTCCTATTCACCGTCGGAGGCTTAACCGGGATCGTACTAGCCAACTCTTCCCTTGACATTGTTTTACATGACACCTATTATGTAGTAGCCCACTTCCATTATGTACTATCGATAGGAGCCGTCTTTGCCATCATAGGAGGCTTTGTCCACTGATTCCCTCTTTTCACCGGCTATACAATACATGAAACTTGAACAAAAATTCACTTTGGCACAATATTTGTGGGAGTCAACCTCACCTTCTTCCCACAACATTTCCTAGGCTTAGCCGGAATGCCACGTCGATACTCAGACTACCCAGATGCTTACTCCTTATGAAATATTATTTCATCAATCGGATCACTAATCTCCCTAATAGCAGTCGTAATATTCCTTTTCATTTTATGAGAGGCATTTACTGCTAAACGAGAGGTTCTCTCAGTAGAACTAACATCAACAAATGCAGAATGGCTGCATGGATGTCCTCCCCCATACCACACATTTGAGGAGCCAGCCTTCGTACAAGTACGAACACATTAACGAGAAAGGAAGGAGTCGAACCCCCATAAACTAGTTTCAAGCCAGTCGCATAACCACTCTGCCACTTTCTTTAATAAAATGCTAGTAAAAACATTACCCTGCCTTGTCAAGGCAAAATTGTAGGTTAAACCCCTGCGCATTTTAAGCGCTACAGCTTAATGGCACATCCCTCACAACTAGGATTCCAAGACGCGGCCTCCCCTGTAATAGAAGAGCTTCTACACTTCCATGACCACGCTTTAATAATTGTTTTCTTAATTAGCACCTTAGTCTTATACATTATTGTTTTAATAGTAACAACAAAACTTACAAACAAATATATTTTGGACTCCCAAGAAATTGAAATCATCTGAACAATCCTCCCAGCAATTATCCTCATTACAATTGCCCTTCCCTCATTACGAATTCTTTACCTAATAGACGAAGTAAATGACCCCCACCTAACCGTCAAAGCCATGGGACATCAATGATATTGAAGCTATGAATACACAGATTACGAAAACCTTGCATTTGACTCATATATAATCCCAACCCAAGACTTGGTTCCCGGCCAATTTCGCCTCCTAGAAACAGACCACCGAATAGTAATTCCGATAGAGTCTCCGGTCCGAGTTTTAGTATCAGCCGAAGACGTTCTGCACTCCTGGGCCGTTCCATCACTTGGCATTAAAATAGATGCCGTGCCCGGACGATTAAACCAAACATCCTTTATTGCCTCCCGCCCAGGAGTATTCTATGGGCAGTGTTCCGAAATCTGCGGCGCCAATCACAGCTTTATACCTATTGTAGTAGAAGCCGTCCCACTAGAACACTTCGAAAACTGATCCTCCACAATACTTGAAGACGCCTCATTAGAAAGCTGAATAGGGATTAGCGTTAGCCTTTTAAGCTAAAGATAGGTGGCCCCCAACCACCTCTAATGATATGCCCCAATTAAACCCCAGTCCATGACTTGCAATCCTCCTATTCTCTTGACTAGTTTTCCTAACAGTGATCCCAAACAAAGTATTAAAACACTCCTTCACTAATGAAACCACAACGCTAAGTGCTAAAAAACCCACACTACACACCTGAAACTGACCATGGCATTAAATCTTTTTGACCAGTTTATAAGCCCCACACACCTTGGTATTCCTCTTATTGCTATTGCACTAACCCTTCCATGAATCCTAATCCCTGCCCCCACCCCCCGTTATTTAAATAATCGCTTAATCTCATTACAAAGCTGATTTATTAAAACTTTTACACGACAGCTGCTAACCCCAATCAATCAAGGGGGACACAAATGAGCTATAATCCTGGCCTCTTTAATACTCTTTATTCTCACACTAAATATGCTCGGATTGTTACCATACACATTTACACCAACAACCCAACTATCATTAAATATAGGATTAGCGGTGCCACTCTGACTAGCTACCGTTATTATTGGGCTACGAAACCAACCCACCGCAGCATTCGGCCACCTTCTGCCAGAAGGAACCCCTACACCTCTTATCCCAATTCTCATTATAATTGAGACAATCAGCCTATTTATTCGACCCCTTGCATTAGGAGTGCGACTTACAGCCAACCTCACAGCAGGCCACCTATTAATTCAACTAATTTCAATAGCAACAATCAGCCTTGCCTCATCCATAACAACAGTAGCTGCACTTACCGCCATCCTGCTTGTTTTACTAACTCTATTAGAAGTAGCAGTTGCCTTTATCCAAGCCTATGTCTTTGTACTTCTATTAAGCCTATATCTACAAGAAAACGTTTAATGGCCCACCAAGCACATGCATATCACATGGTTGACCCAAGCCCATGGCCCTTAACAGGGGCAGTAGCTGCTCTCCTAATAACATCAGGCCTAGCAATCTGATTTCACTTTCACTCAACAATTCTCTTAACACTAGGACTAACACTTCTACTCCTTACCATATATCAGTGGTGACGCGACATCGTACGAGAAGGTACTTTCCAAGGGCACCATACACCGCCCGTGCAAAAAGGCCTGCGATACGGAATAATTCTCTTTATTACCTCCGAAGTATTATTTTTCCTAGGGTTTTTCTGAGCCTTCTACCACTCTAGCCTTGCCCCAACTCCAGAACTCGGCGGATGCTGACCACCAACAGGCATTACTACGCTAGACCCATTCGAAGTCCCACTCCTAAACACAGCTGTCCTCCTCGCCTCCGGCGTTACAGTAACATGATCTCACCACAGCTTAATAGAGGGAGAACGAAAACAAGCAATCCAATCATTAACCCTAACAGTACTATTAGGCCTATACTTCACTGCCCTTCAAGCCATAGAATATTACGAAGCCCCATTTACCATTGCCGACGGTGTATACGGCTCTACCTTCTTTGTAGCAACAGGCTTCCACGGACTACACGTCATTATTGGTTCAACCTTCCTTGCAGTCTGCCTCCTCCGACAAATCCAATACCATTTTACATCCGAACACCATTTCGGATTTGAAGCAGCCGCCTGATACTGACACTTCGTAGACGTTGTATGATTATTCCTATATGTCTCCATTTACTGATGAGGCTCATATCTTTCTAGTATTAAAGTTAGTACATGTGACTTCCAATCACCCAGTCTTGGTTAAACCCCAAGGAAAGATAATGAACTTAATTATTATAATTATAATTATCACCGCCGCTCTATCTGTTATCTTAGCATTAGTATCATTCTGACTGCCCCAAATAAACCCAGATGCAGAAAAACTTTCCCCTTACGAGTGCGGTTTTGACCCACTGGGATCAGCACGGTTACCATTTTCCATTCGATTTTTTCTAATTGCTATCTTATTCCTATTATTTGACTTAGAAATTGCCCTCCTCCTTCCACTACCATGAGGTAACCAACTATTAGACCCAACCACCACGCTAATATGGGCCGCAACCGTACTAATCTTACTCACCTTGGGCCTAATTTATGAATGAATTCAAGGAGGCCTAGAATGAGCTGAATAGGGTATTAGTCCAATAAAGACCTCTGATTTCGGCTCAGAAAATTACAGTTAAAATCTGTAA
This sequence comes from Neosilurus hyrtlii, assembly GCA_028564935.1. Classification (NCBI taxonomy): domain Eukaryota; kingdom Metazoa; phylum Chordata; class Actinopteri; order Siluriformes; family Plotosidae; genus Neosilurus; species Neosilurus hyrtlii. Next base: position 12,131 of record JAOUQZ010000036.1, read on the forward strand.
TACCCTTATGGTATCAACATACTTCAGCTTTACATCAGCATTTACCCTGGGGCTGTTAGGACTAGCCTTCCATCGCACCCACCTTTTATCCGCCTTACTATGCTTAGAGGGCATAATACTATCACTATTCATCTCCCTAGCCTTATGGGCGCTACAACTAGAAATAACCGCCTTCTCCCCCGCGCCAATTCTTCTCCTAGCTTTCTCGGCTTGCGAAGCCAGTGCAGGGCTAGCACTACTAGTTGCTACCGCCCGCACCCACGGAACAGACCGCCTACAGGCCCTAAATCTCCTACAATGCTAAAAATTCTGGTTCCAACAATCATGCTATTTCCCACAATCTGACTTTCACCCCAAAAATGACTATGAACAGTTGCAACACTTCAAAGTTTAATTATTGCCATAATAAGCCTTAGCTGAATTAAATTACCAACAGAAACAGGCTGAATGGCCTCAAATACATATATGGCAACAGACCCCCTCTCAACCCCCCTGCTAGTCTTAACCTGCTGATTGTTACCCCTAATAATTATTGCTAGCCAAAATCACATTAAGGCAGAACCCATTAATCGCCAACGAACCTATATTACCCTCCTAGCGTCACTACAAACATTCCTAATTATAGCATTCGGGGCAACAGAAATTATTATATTTTACGTAATATTTGAAGCAACCCTTATTCCCACATTAATTATCATCACACGATGGGGTAACCAAACCGAACGCCTAAACGCAGGAACATACTTTTTATTTTACACCCTAACAGGATCCCTCCCACTACTAGTAGCCCTCCTCCTACTTCACCAAAACATGGGCTCACTTTCAATACTTATTATCCAACACTCCTCCCCCTTGTCCCCAGGCTCATGAAGTGATAAAATCCTCTGAGCAGCCTGTCTTATTGCCTTCCTAGTAAAAATACCCCTGTATGGAGTACACCTTTGACTACCAAAAGCCCATGTAGAGGCACCAGTTGCTGGGTCCATAGTTCTAGCAGCCATCCTGCTTAAACTAGGGGGTTATGGGATGATACGAATAATAATCATTCTCGACCCTGTCTCCAAAAACATAGCATACCCAATTATTGTGCTAGCCCTATGAGGGGTAATTATGACCGGCTCAATTTGTTTACGACAAACAGACTTAAAATCACTAATTGCCTACTCATCCGTCAGCCACATGGGCTTGGTAGCAGGGGGAATCCTTATCCAAACCCCATGAGGCTTCACCGGAGCCCTCGTATTAATAATTGCCCATGGTTTGGTTTCTTCCGCACTATTTTGTTTAGCAAACACAACCTACGAACGAACACACAGCCGAACAATAATACTAGCTCGCGGCATACAAGTTATCTTCCCACTAACAGCCACCTGATGATTCATTTCAAACCTTGCAAATCTAGCATTACCACCCCTCCCCAACCTCATAGGAGAACTAGTAATTATTACAGCTATATTTAACTGATCCCCATGAACTTTAATCCTAACAGGAGGCGGAACCCTAATTACTGCAGCCTATTCCCTATATCTATTTCTTATAACACAACGAGGCCCAGTCCCAATCCATATTATTAATCTCCAGCCGTTCCATACACGAGAGCACCTATTAATAACACTACACATCCTCCCAATCATCCTCCTCATTACCAAACCAGAAATTATATGAGGCTGATGGTATTGTAGATATAGTTTAACTAAGACATTAGATTGTGGTTCTAAAAATAGAGGTTAAACCCCTCTTATCCACCGAAAGAGGCAGAAAGCAATAAGAACTGCTAATTCTTACCTCCATGGTTAAACTCCGTGGCTCATTCAGCTTCTAAAGGATAATAGTTCATCCATTGGTCTTAGGAACCAAAAACTCTTGGTGCAACTCCAAGTAGCAGCTATGGTAAATATCATGACCACCACCTTACTATTAACCCTGACAACCCTAATTTTACCGCTAATAATAACAATAAGCCCAAAGCCCCTACACCAAAACTGAGCCACCAAACATGCTAAAAATGCTGTATGTACCGCATTCTTTATCAGTATGATTCCCCTAATCACTTTCTTAGACCAAGGAACAGAAAATATCATTACCACCTGAAACTGAATAAACATCATAAACTTTGACATTAACATCAGCTTCAAGTTCGACCACTATTCACTAATTTTTACACCAATTGCCCTATACGTGACATGGTCCATCCTAGAATTTGCATCATGATATATACACTCCGACCCACAAATAAACCGATTCTTTAAATACTTACTATTGTTTTTAGTGGCCATAATTATTCTAGTTACCGCCAACAACCTATTTCAACTATTTATCGGATGAGAAGGCGTAGGAATTATGTCCTTCCTTTTAATTGGCTGATGACACGGACGAGCCGACGCCAATACAGCAGCCCTACAAGCCGTAATTTATAATCGAGTCGGAGATGTGGGGCTTATCCTCGCCATCGCCTGAATCGCAATAAACCTCAACTCCTGAGAAATTCCACAAATTTTCTCACTCTCTAAAGAATTCAACATAACAATCCCACTAATAGGGATCATTCTAGCCGCCACCGGAAAATCCGCACAATTTGGCCTACACCCCTGACTTCCATCAGCAATAGAAGGACCAACGCCCGTATCAGCACTACTCCACTCAAGCACAATAGTGGTCGCAGGTATTTTTCTTCTTATCCGACTACATCCCCTCATAGAAAATAACCAATTAGCACTAACAACCTGCCTATGCTTAGGAGCCCTAACCACCCTGTTTACAGCCGCATGTGCTTTAACCCAAAACGACATCAAAAAAATTGTAGCATTTTCAACATCAAGTCAGCTCGGCCTAATGATGGTAACAATTGGCCTTAATCAACCACAACTGGCCTTCTTACACATTTGCACACACGCATTCTTCAAAGCAATGCTATTCCTATGCTCAGGCTCCATTATTCACAGCCTAAACGACGAACAAGACATCCGTAAAATAGGCGGACTCCACAAACTAATACCATTTACTTCATCCTGTTTAACCATCGGCAGCTTAGCACTAACAGGCATACCATTTTTAACAGGCTTCTTTTCAAAAGACGCCATCATTGAAGCCATAAACACCTCTCACTTAAACGCCTGGGCCCTAGTCCTCACATTAATCGCCACCTCATTCACCGCAGTATATAGTCTTCGCGTCGTATTCTTCGTAGTCATGGGCACACCACGATTCCTGCCCGCCTCCCCCATTAATGAAAATGACCCCTCAGTAATCGCCCCTATTGGACGATTAGCATGAGGAAGCATTCTAGCAGGCCTAGTCATTACAGCCAACCTCATCCCATCAAAAACACAAATCATAACCATGCCCCTATCCCTAAAACTAGCCGCACTACTTGTAACAAGTATCGGACTAATTATTGCCTTAGCACTAGCCACATCAGCCTCTAAACAAATTAAAATAACCCCAACCCTACAGCTACACAACTTCTCAAATATATTAGGCTTCTTCCCACCAATTATTCACCGCATTATACCAAAACTCAATCTTATCTTAGGAAAAGGCGCCACCAAGCTAGACCGTCAATGAATAGAAATAGGACCAAAAGGCCTACACCCACTACACCTCAACATTTCATCAACACTTGATGCCCAAAATACCAACATTATTAAAACTTATCTAACCTTCTACCTAATCACCACTGCTCTAGTAATATTACTAATACTTTAAACTGCTCGAAGCGCCCCACGACTAAGACCCCGAGTTAACTCTAACACTACAAAAAGACACAACAACAACACTCACGCACATACAACTAATATCCCTCCCCCCACAGAATATATTAAAGATACCCCACCAACATCCCCCCGCACTACAAAAAACTCTTTAGCCTCATCTACAACTCATCCACCACAATCACCCCAAAAAAACCATAACGCCACCCCAACCCCCACCAAATAAACCAAAACATAAGCCTTAACAGACCCCTCCCCCCACGTCTCAGGAAAAGGCTCAGCGGCTAAAGCTGCCGAATACGCAAATACTACCAATATTCCACCCAAGTAAATTAAAAATAGTATTAAACCAATTAATGACCCACCATGACTAATTAAAACCCCACAACCAACCCCTGCCGCTACAGCCAAACCCAAAGCAGCAAAGTAAGGGGCAGGATTAGAAGCAACCCCCACCAACCCAACCACCAAACCAAATAATAATAAATCATAAAAATACATCATAATTCTTGCCCGGACTTTAACCGAAACTAATGACTTGAAAAACCACCGTTGTTATTCAACTACAAGAACCTAATGGTAATCCGAAAAACTCACCCACTTTTCAAAATTGTAAACAACGCACTAATTGACCTCCCTGCCCCCTCCAATATCTCCGCATGATGAAACTTTGGATCTCTTCTACTATTATGTCTCTCAGTACAAATCCTAACAG
>JAOUQZ010000039.1:26950-38221 GCA_028564935.1 Neosilurus hyrtlii
TAGGCTGAGATGGGCGCCAGCCTCCCCGTGACCCTAATTAGGATTAAGCGGTTAAGAAAATGACATGACATGACATAGGGCCATTGCACGCCAAATGTTTGAATTTTAACAAAAATCTCCACGCTCAGCCATCTCAGATGTGGCTGAAAATTTTTAATGATGTTTATACACTTCCTAATGGAAAAAGTCTCAAATTTTACCTCTTTACTCCCAAGAACATTTTGTTACAAGAAAATATTTTAGCAACTGAGTTCTGACCCTTTTTGAGTAGCGTTTTCTGAGGAACCACTTTCAAATTGCTATACACTTCACCCTCGATTTCCCGGATTATTAGGGGGATAGACTATCCGGTAACCTCAAAAGTCCAGCAATCGCTAATGTCCAGGGTCCCTACCCTTTCCAGGATAATGGAACCACCATAATCTGTCCGGCAACTGCCATGATTCAGCAGCAGTCCCAGACTTTTACACACTTATCCGACACTCAATACACAATATTGTGTTTCCACAAACTTAAGGAGCGAATCAGCACATTCTTTTATCACATTCATTTTATCTCGTGAGGCTCGTGTTCACTGTCCTCACTTTCACTTTTACTTAACTCTCCCTTCACTGATGCCACTATCTGTTTATCAGATATTATTTCATGTCCCTCTGCTGCTTCATTTTCGTCCATCCACTCAGACGGGAACGGGCCGGACAAGAGGGAAAGTTACTGAGGCTGTGAATGCTGGGCATGTACAAAAATACCAAAATTGAAAAAATGTGTGTAATTTGTGAGGAGGATGTTCAGATGTCCACACCATCAGGGCTGATTCAGGTGTGTGTGTGTGTGTGTGTTTGTTTGCGTGTGAGTGCATACCTGTAAGGCCTCACTGCGTTTCTGAGTTAAAGTTCCAAGAGCATCCCACTGATCACAGATCTTCTGACAGCGAGCATTCACACTGGGAGAGTCATAATATTCCAACTCACTGAAGAGAGAAAAAGTTTCAGCACATGTAAAAAAGATTTAGTGTATGTAAAGTTTCAGTGTGTAAAGTTTCAGTGTGTGTAACATTTCAGTGGGTGTAAAGTTTCAATGTGTAAAGTTTTAGTGTGTGTAACGTTTCAGTGGGTGTAAAGTTTCAATGTGTAAAGATTAAGTGTGTGCAAACTTTCAGTGTGTGTAACGTTTCAGTCTGTGTAGTTTTAGTGTGTGTAAAGTTTCAGTGGGTGTAAACTTTCAATGTGTAAAGATTTAGTGTGTGAAAAGTTTCAGTGTGTAACATTTCAGTCTGTGTAGTTTTAGTGTGTGTAAAGTTTCAGTTTGTGTAAAGTTTTAGTGTGTGTAAAGTTTCAGTGGGTGTAAAGTTTCAATGTGTAAAGTTTTAGTGTGTACAGATTTAGTGTGTGTAAAGTTTGTGTGTGTAAAGCTTGTGTGTAGTTTTAGTGTGTAGTTTCAGTGTGTAAAGTTTTAGTGAGCAAAGTTTCAGTGTGTAAAGTTTTAGTGTGTAACGTTTCAGTGTGTGTCACGTTTCAGTGTGTGTAAATTTTTAGTGTGTGTAGTTTTAGTATGTGTAGTTTCAGTGTGCATAAAATTTTAGTGTGTGAAGTTTCAATGTGTAAAATTTTTGTGTGTGTAAAGTTTCAGTGTGTGTAAAGTTCGTGCGTGTAAAGTTTTACTGCATGTAAAGTTTCAGTGTGCAAAGTTTCAGTGTGTGTAGGTTCAGAGTGTGTAAAGTTTTAGTATGTGTAAAGTTATACTGTGTTTAAAATTTCAGTGTGTGTAAAGGTTTAGTGTCTGTAAAGTTTTAGTGTGTAAAGTTTCTGTGTGTGTAAAGATTGCCGTGTGTATAAACACACTTGAGTTCCTGGGCAATGGCGGCGATCTGCTCCACCCGGTCCTGATGAGCAGCGAGGTCACTCTCAAATGCCTCATGTTTCTTTAACAGAGCTTTAATCTCAGAGAGAGACACTGTTTCATAATCCTTCTGATTCAACATGGCTTCCTTACCTACACACACACACACACACACACACACACACACACACACACACACACACACACACACACACACAGGAACATTGGTGCATGTGAATTTCTGTAAGTAAGCATGTAAAGTGTGTAAAAGTTTGCATTGTGTGTGTGTGTGTGTTAGACCTTCTGTCCAGGCTTCATGTATTGCTGCTTTCTGGCGGAATTTCTCAGCGAGATGGTCAAGTCTCTCCAGTCGGCGAATTTCATTCAGCAGCCACTCCTCATATCCTTTCTCCGCCCCCTCCAGACCCCCCCATGCATTGGAGATATCCTACACACACACACACACACACACACACACACACACACACACACACACACACACACACACTCACTACTGAAGCTCTTCTTCAGCTCTGAAGAAGTTGAACACACAGTAATGTGCAATAATTAGGGAGTGGCGTTGGCAAACGACTGACCGACACCATCTTCCCCTCGGAGGGCATGAACGCAGGTCGGTTGCTGAGCCTCAGTTTGGTCTGCAGTGTGTTGAAGTTGATCTCCAGCTGACATTTCTCCTGGACTTTAGGAGGTTTATGAACTCTACGATAATCTCTGAAGTCCTCCAGCTTCTGCTGCATGGCGGCCATGGTGCTCTCAGGAACCCGGTTCTCCAACCATGGGATTGTTCTCCTGATCCACTCCAACAACTACACAAACATACACAGAGAGAGAAACAGGAGGAAAGAGAAAGAGGGGGGGAGAAGGGGAGGGGAAGATATATATATATAGAGAGAGAGATAGAGAGATAGAGAGAGAGAGAGAGAGAGAGAGAGGAAAGAGGAGAGGAATAAAATACGTTTTTAAAAGACTTCAGGTGTTTATGGGTTTCTCACAATTTAATACTTTGTGATTTGATGTGTTTAGGTCATGTGTCACGTGAATATAGCAAGCGTGGAGAAAAGAGGAGGGGAAGAAAGCAATGATTGTAGTGATGTGTCTGTAATAGAGAGACGGAGTGAAGTGATAGGTGGATGAAGTGGGGTAATAAAGGGATGGAGAGGAGTGATAGAGGAATGGAGTGTTGTGATAGAGAGATGGAATGGTGTGATAGAGGGATGGAGTGGTGTGATAGTGTTGTGATAGAGGGATGGAGTAATGTGATAAAGTAATGAAGTGGTGTGATCAAGTGGTGTGATAGGGGAATGGAGTGGTGTGATAGAGGGATGGAGTGGTGTGATCGAGTGGTGTGATAGAGGAATAGAGTGATGTGATAAAGAGTTGTAATAGATGGATGGAGTGGTGTGATCGAGTGGTGTGATAGAGGGATGGAATGACACTCACATCACTGGCAAGTTTCTCGTAGTCCTCCATCAGCTGCTCGTTCTCCTGATTGACAGCGAGAACTTTACAGATGCGATTGGCTGCTGTCTCCGCCTGCAAGACAGAACACACACCGTTAACCTCCACCACATCGAGACGTTAGATCAGATGCAGCATTTCTTGAGATTAAACACAAGGATAGAGTGTGAATCTAATAGTGTTATGGATCAGACAGTGTTAGATCTGATGGAGCCTTGGATCAGATACAGTGTTAGATCTAATGGAGTGTTGGATCAGACACAGTGTTAGCTCTGATAGAGTGTTGGATCAGACAGTGTTAGATCTGATGGAGTGTTGGATCAGACACAGGGTTAGCTCTAATGGAAAGTTGGATCAGACACAGTGTTAGATCTGATAGAGTGTTGGATCAGACAGTGTTAGATCTGACAGTGTTGGAAAAGACAGCGTTAGACCTGATGAAGTGTTGGATCAGACACAGTGTTAGATCTGATGGAGTGTTGGATCAGACACAGTGTTAGATCTGATGGAGTGTTGGATCAGACAGTGTTATATCTAAGTGTTAGATCTGATGGAGCGTTGGATCAGACACAGTGTTAGCTTTGATAAAGTGCTGGATCAGACAGTGTTATATCTGAGTGTTAGATCTGATGGAGTGTTGGATCAGACACAGGGTTAGATCTGATGGAGTGTATGATGGGACACAGTGGTAGATCTGATGAAGTGTAAGATTAGACACAGGGTTAGATCTGATGGAGTGTTGGATCAGACACAGTGTTAGACCTGATAGAGTGTTGGATCAAACACAGTGTTATATCTGATGGAGTGCTGGATCAGACACGGTGTTAGATCTGATAAAGTGTTGGATCAGACAGTGTTATATCTAAGTGTTAAATCTGATAGAGCGTTGGATCAGACACAGTGTTAGAACTGATAGAGTGTTGGATCAGACACAGTATTAGCTCTGATGAGTGAGTGTTGGATCAGACACAGTGTTAGCTCTGATAAAGTGTTGAATCAGACACAGGGTTAAATCTGATGGAGTGAATGATGGGACAGAGTGTTAGATCTGATGGAGTGTTGGAACAGACACAGTGTTAGATCTGATGGAGTGTTGGATCAGACAGTGTTATATCTAAGTGTTAAATCTGATGGAGTGTTGGATCAGACACAGGGTTAGATCTGATGGAGTGTTGGATCAGACACAGTGTTAGCTCTAATAGTGTTGGATCAGACAGTGTTATATCTGATGGAGTGTTGGATTAGACACAGTGTTAGCTCTGATAAAGTGTTGGATCAGACAGTGTTATATTTGAGAGTTAGACATGATGGAGTGTTGGATTAGACACAGTGTTAGATCTGATGGAGTGTTGGATCAGACACAGTGGTAGATCTGATGAAGTGTTGGATCAGAAACAGTGTTAGATCTGATAGTGTTGGATCAGACACAGTGTTAGATCTGATGGAGTGTTGGATCAGACAGTGTTATATCTAAGTGTTAAATCTGATGGAGTGTTGGATCAGACACAGGGTTAGATCTGATGGAGTGTTGGATCAGACACAGTGTTATATCTGAGTGTAAGATCTGATGGAGTGTTGGATCAGACACAGTGTTAGATCTGATAGTGTTGGATCAGACAGTGTTATATCTGATGGAGTGTTGGATTAGACACAGTGTTAGCTCTGATAAAGTGTTGGATCAGACAGTGTTATATCTGATGGAGTGTTGGATCAGACACAGTGTTAGCTCTGATAATGTGTTGGATCAGACAGTGTTATATTTGAGAGTTAGACATGATGGAGTGTTGGATTAGACACAGTGTTAGATCGGATGGAGTGTTGGATCAGAAACAGTGTTAGATCTGATAGTGTTGGATCAGACAGTGTTGGATCAGACACAGTGTTAGATCTGATGGAGTTTTGGATCAGACACAGTGTTAGCTCTGATAAAGTGTTAGATCAGACAGTGTTATGTCTGAGTGTTAGATTTGATGGAGTGTTGGATCAGACACAGTGTTAGATCTGATAAAGTGTTGGATCAGACAGTGTTATATCTGATTGTTAGATCTGATGGAGCGTTGGATCAGACACAGGGTTAGATCTGATGGAGTGTATGATGGGACACAGTGTTAGATCTGATGAAGTGTTGGATCAGACACAGGGTTAGATCCGATGGAGTGTTGGATCAGACAGTGTTATATCTGATAGTATTATATCAGACACTGTTGGTCTGATCTGAGGTGGTATTAAATCAGACAGTGTAAGAACAGATTAGTCTCATCCTTGTGTTCAGGTGAACACTCAGACTGAGGAGCATAAGATTAATACTGCAATCCCTGTCATCTGATAAAATACTGCAACATGTCTAACATTAGGAGAGATGGGGGGGCAGACAGAGAAAGACAGGGAGGGAGGGAGGAGACAGAGGGCAAGGGAGAGAGAGGGAGAGATAGAGAGAGAGAGAGGGAGGGAGGGGGGGAGATGGAGAGAGGAAAGAAATCAGAGAAAGACAGGGATGGAGGGAGACAGAGAGAAATAGAGAGAAAGTAAGGTAGAAAAAGGGAGGTAAAGAAAGAATAGCAGAAAAAAGCAATAGGAGCAACATGTCAGAGCAGATGTGACCTTTGACCTCTGATGAAACTATAGTTAAAAGTAAAGTTCTGTCTCACAAATAAATTCTGAACTAAACCAATAAAGTGAAGTGGTGCAACTGTATACAGTGAGTGTGTGTGTGTGTGTGTGTGTGTGTGTGTGTGTTATCTAGCATTCCTGAGCTCTGCGATGTTCTAACAGGTCCTTATAAGGGCAGACAGGATCTAACATCTCTCAACTCACTACGAGCATTCTGGGAATGTTTATCTCTCCATACACATATACAGACATGACTCATCAGCTCACAGAAACACATCCACATGTCCACATATATGCACAAATGCGTGCGCACACACACACAAAGGAAACAGGTGCTTAGAGAAATGTGATAATTGATACTCTGCCCTCTGTATTGATTAGATGATGAGATGTGGGCGTGTCTGTGGCCATCTCACCTTCTGCTTCCCTGAGAAGGTGTGGTAGTAACACGACACATACGTCATCACAGCCTTCTCATCAGGACGCAACGTACTAACGACATCTACCCCAGAAAACACAAGGAGAGAAAAAAAAGGAAAGCAAAAAAGAAGGACAGAGAGAGAGAGAGAGAGAGAGACACATAGAGAGAAAGCAAGAGAAAGAGTGAGAGAAAGACAGAGAAAGAGACATGCTCAAGAGAAACTGAAACACATGACACATCAGAAATATTAAGAAAGGCATGAGTGTGTTACATTTCCTTCGTTCCTTCACTCTAGTGATGAGGAAGAGGAGAAGAAAAAGGAAGGAGATAACAGAGAGCTGAGGAGAGAAAAGAAGGTGTGTTGTCGTTTTAGCTGTTTATCTGAAGAGGGGAAAGGCACACTCATGCCCACAGACAACTACATATACTAAATTTCCCATCAGGCCAAGCAGCACATGTGGCATTGGGCAGAGCCCTGTAGAAGTGGGCGGAGCAATCACTGCAGAGAGACAGAGAAAGTGAAAATGTCCATGGAAAAAACAGAAGAGTGAACAGGGCGGGGCTTGTTTCAAGTGGGTCTGGTTCAGTAGGGGGATGGGAGAAGGGGTTAGAAAGAAGTAAAGTAGTGCATCCTGGGATACCTTCTGTGCCCCGGAAAAGGCGTGGTAGAAGCTAGAAACGTAGGTCATAATGGCCTTCTCATCCGGACGGGCTGTACCCACGATATCTGTGGAGGGGGGAGGCATGAGAGAACGCATACTCCGTTAGGATACCATAATGAAAGAGAGAGAGAGAGAGTTGGAGAGACAGAGAGACAGACAGTATGAGAGACGACGAAAGAGAAAGAGAGAGAGACACAGTAGGAGAGAGAGACAGACAGACAGAGTAGGGGAGAGAGAAAGAGAGACAGACAGACAAAGTAGGAGATTGACTGAGAGAGAGAGAGAAAAATGGGGAGATGGAGAGACAAAGAAAGAGACAGGCAGAGGGACAGAGTAGGTGAGAGAGACAGAGGGAGAGAGAGACAGAGAGAGAGAGAGAGAGAGAGAGAGAGAGAAAATGGGGAGAGAGGGAAAGAGAGTGAGAAACCTTGGTACAGTGTGCTGAAATGAAAGCTCATTAAAAATAAAGATGTCCTGAAAATATCAAGAATATCACCCCTAACCATCACAGCCGAATGTACTGGTTGAGTCTGGGATCAAGATGTGGATGAAGTTTCTAGGATTTGTGGATGTGGCTGTAGTGGTTTCAGGATGTGGATAAAATGATTTGAGGGCGTGGCAGTAGTGAATTTAGGGTGTGGCAGTAGTGATTTCAGGATATGGATGAGAGGATCTGAGGGCGTGACAGTAGTGGTTTCAGGATGTGGATGATAGGATCTGAGGGCGTGGCAGTAGTGATTTCAGGTTGTGGGTGTGAGGATTTTTGGGGGCGTGGCAGTAGTGAATTTAGGGTGTGGATGAGAGGATTTGAGGGCATAGCTACAGTGGTTTCAGGATGTGGATGAAATGATTTGAGGGCGTGGCAGTAGTGATTTCAGGATGAGAGGATTTGTGGTCATGGCAGTAGTGGTTAGAGCAGGGGTGTCCAAACTTATCTGCAAAGGGCCGGGTGGGTGCAGGTTTTCACTTCAACCAAGCAGTAGCCACACCTTCCACCTGTGTGAGCCACTGATCCCAGAAAGTGATTGGATCGTGTATTCTATTGTTTGCATGTGGCAAAACCTGAAGCCAGCCTGGTGTCATCTTGGTGAGACCACTTTAATGTTATAATGTGTAATAAGTTATACTCAAATAACATACAAAAAGGTGAAGAAAATGGAAATACTTACATCCGAGGTGTACATTGCATTTAAAAAAATTTTACAGCTCCATTTTGAGTTCCTAAATCAAGGTGGTCTCACCACATGGCTTCAAATTGAAACACTAATGTGCATTCTAGTCTTTTTTTTCTTTGTTTGTTTGTTTAGTTTTTTTTTTAATTAAATCAGTGACTGAAACAGGTGGAAGGTGTGGCTACTCCTTGGTTGAAAAAAAAACCTGCACCCAAACCGGCCCTTTGCAGAAAAGATTGGACATCCCTGGGTTAGAGGATGTGAATGAGAGGATTTGAGGGCGTGGCAGTAGTGATTTCAGGATGTGGATGAGAGGATCTTAGGGTGTGGCAGTAGTGGTTAGAGGATGTGGATGAAATGATTTGAGGGCGTGGCAGTAGTGATTTCAGGATGTGGATGAAAGGATTTGAGGGTGTGTCAGTAGTGATTTCAGGATGTGGATGAGAGGATCTGAGGGTGTGGCAGTAGTGGTTTCAGGATGTGGATGAGAGGATCTGAGGGTGTGGCAGTAGTGGTTTCAGGATGTGGATTAGAGGATCTGAGGGCGTGGCAGTAGTGGTTTTAGGATGTGGATGAGAGGATCTGAGGGTGTGGCAGTAGTGGTTTCAGGATGTGGATTAGAGGATCTGAGGGTGTGGCAGTAGTGGTTTTAGGATGTGGATGAGAGGATCTGAGGGCGTGGCAGTAGTAATTTCAGGATGTGGATGAAAGGATTTGAGGGTGTGGCAGTAGTGATTTCAGGATGTGGATGAGAGGATCTGAGGGCGTGGCAGTAGTGATTTCAGGATGTGGATGAAAGGATTTGAGGGCGTGGCAGTAGTGATTTCAGGATGTGGATGAGAGGATCTGAGGGCGTGGCAGTAGTGGTTTCAGGATGTGGATGAGAGGATCTGAGGGGGTGGCAGTAGTGATTAGAGGATGTTGATAAGGGGATTTGTGGGTGTGGCAGTAGTGATTTCAGGGTGTGGATGAGCGGATTTGCAGGCGTGGCTGGAGTGGTTTCAGGGTGTGGATGAGAGGATTTGTGGGCGTGGCTGGAGTGGTTTCAGGGTGTGGATGAGAGGATTTTTGGGCGTGGCTGGAGTGGTTTCAGGGTGTGGATGAGAGGATTTGTGGGCGTGGCTGGAGTGGTTTCAGGGTGTGGATGAGAGGATTTGTGGGCGTGGCTAGAGTGGTTTCAGGGTGTGGATATGGATTTAAGGCGTGTTTAGTGGTGTCGAGGTCAGGACTATACAGAATACTCACAGTTTTGGGAATAAGAACATATGGATGTGAAAATCAGGGGTGCAAACTGTGGGTAACAGACTGCTTCTAGATTTTAATAATAAATTAATGACTATTCACAAAGGATTTGAGCAGCATTTAAACTGTATCAGATCATAATCAGATGAGGTTCAATAAAATAAATGTTTCTTTCTTGAATCTGTGTATCAAGTTCAGTTTTCTATTCGCACTGAATCACATGTACAGGATTAATATACACTGACTGTTTTAACAGGGCAGAAACCTGTTTTTTTTAATGAGTAAAAATTACGAACAGACCCTGTTCAGAGGAAGAGAGGGGTGGGTACGGGAAGAGAGAGAGGGATAGAGGTAGTTATTCATCACAAGAATACTCTCAATATTTGATCACTGCAGGAGTGAAATCACTTAATTGCATTACTGTCAGATTCAACTCCATCTACATTCAAAAGCATAAAATAACACACTGATCACTCCAAACATCACTGTTCTCTCTGTCAGGACTACCCGTCGCTGGTATCTCTCAGTCAGGACTACTCCTCGCTGGTATTTCTCGGTCAGGACTACCCCTCGCTGAAATCTCTCGGTCAGGACTATCTCTCGCTGGTATATCTCAGTCAGGACTACCCCTCGATGGTATCTCTCAGTCAGGACTACCCCTCGATGGTATCTCTCCGTCAGGACTACCCCTCGCTGGTATCTCTCCGTCAGGACTACCCCTCGCTGGAATCTCTCAGTCAGGACTACCCCTCGCTGGAATCTCTCAGTCAGGACTACCCCTCGCTGGTATATCTCAGTCAGGACTACCCCGCGCTAGAATCTCTCGGTCAGAACTACCCATCATGGGTAACCCTCTGTTGGGACTACCCCTCGTGGGCATCCCTCTGTTGGGACTATCCCTCGTGGGTATCCCTCTGTTGGGACTACCCCTCGCTGGTATCTCTCAGTCAGGACTACCCCTCGTGGGTATCCCTTTGTTGGGACTACTCCTCGCTGGTATCTCTCAGTCAGGACTACCCCTTGTGGGTATCCCTCTGTTGAGACTACTCCTCGCTGGTATTTCTCAGTCTGGACTACCACTTGCTGGTATTTCTCTGTTTGGACTATCCCTCGCTGGTCTTGATGGGTAGGGACTACCTGTAGCTGATTTCTCTCGGTCGGGACTACCCCTCACTGGTCTCTCTCAGTCGAGACTAGCCCTTACTGCTCTCTCTTGGTCTAACCTTTTTTGATCTACCCTTTGATTTGAGTCCACTGTAATCTTCTTCCCTTCCACACAGTGATACTCGTCCATCTTTTCCTGTTAGTGTCTCTACTATGTCCCCACTGATATCGCCTAAAACACGTCTTACCCTCTGCATCAAGCATCTTAGGAATGTCGAGGTACTTCTCTGCCACATCGAATGCTGTGTTGAGGTTAGTCATCGGGTCATCCTATTAGAGAAGAAAAAAAACTTCCTTGAACTTTGGCTTGTGGAAACTAACAACAAGGTCAAATCCCAAGTGTTAAATCCTGTTACAGTAATAAGATTCCTTTATTAATTAGAACTGAGCTTCACCTTGCGCAGTTTGCTGTAATCTATGAGTTCTGGACGATGTCGATGAATTAGAGCACAGAATCCCAAACCATCCTTCCAACTACCAAGAGAAGAAAGTTTATTATGTTTATTATTTTTTATTATGTTTGTCTTTTTATATAGAGCACTACAAAATCCTGCTATTCAGTTTGTACTGTGATGAAACAAACATGGGAACAAACAGGACACACCCACACACACACACACACACACACACACACACACACACACACACACACAAACACACACACAAACACACACACACACAC
>JAOUQZ010000039.1:62797-76513 GCA_028564935.1 Neosilurus hyrtlii
CACACACACACACACACACACACACACACACACACACACATGGTGTGGATCAGTATGTGTGTGTGTGTAGGCCTTCATGGAGTCATTCGTGGAGATGGCTGCCAGATTGAAGATGGCGCCGGTGTGTGTGGCTAGCCGTCTACTACATCATGCAATGCTTTGTATTTCTGTTGTTTTTAATGATTGGCACTAAACGGATCGAGTCTCTACTGGTGTTTGATCGCCAGTCCCTCCTATCTCTATGGCAAAAAGTTAGAGATTTCGGTGCTTTTAATCGGGGTGGCCAAAATACTTTGCCCCCGCTACTGGCGGGGATCCCTCACCTTTTCCGGGTGCCGGCCCTACCTTCTTGGCGGAGCCGTTCTCGTTACTGTGGCAGATGCTGCGATCAGCTGGTGAAGCTGAAGTTCTGGTTGTTACACTCTTCGTCCATTTCCCAAACAGGATTTGGATTATTTTCACCTTTCACTGTACCACGGCGCTTTCTGGACCCCATGGATGCCTGTCTGGTACCTGTCACAGGCTCAGTTGAGGGAGCCCTGCCGCCTCTGCCCTTCCCGGCTGTCTCATCGCAGGGTAAACCATTCACTCCTGAGGACGCTACCCCCAGCTCCCCGATCCACCGGACTTCTGGCTCCAGCTCCCACCAGGAATGGCTTGGTAAACGGCAGATCCCTGGTGAATAAAACTTTCATCCTGAGGGATTTTTTCAGCTCCCGTGCCCTGGATTTCCTCTGTGTGACAGAGACTCCGATGGGTGTCGGTGAGTGCAGCGTTCTGGTCGAACTTATACCTCCCTACTGCTTTCACTTTAACTCCCCGTAGGCATTGGGTCGTGGTGGTGGGACGGCAACAGTTTATAAAAACGATTTTAAATGTAAGCAGCGCACAGTCTCTTCCCCGTTCTCTAGCTCTGAGGTAACTTTATGTGAGGTGGGTCGGTCTGACCTGGTGCTGTGCGCTGTCATTTACCGCCCCCATAAATACAACAAGGACTTCATGAATGACTTTTCTGGTTTTCTGGCCGAAATTATGCCCAGCTATGACCGTCTCCTTCTCCTTGGGGATTTTAATATCCATGCGTGCTGTCCTGACAAGCCGTTGCTGAAGGAGTCTTATTGACTTTTTTAACTTGGTGCAGTGTGTGTCGGCTTCCACGCACGAGCATGGACATATACTGGACCTCATAATCTGTCATGGTTTTTCTGTGTCTAACTTGGAGATATGTGATGTTGTAATTTCTGATCATAAGCCTGTGTTGTTTGAAGTTGCTTTCTCTTGTGCTGATTTTAAATCTGGTGCCCCTGTTCAGAGACGCCGGATTATTAACTCTACTACTGCCGGTCGTTTCTCTGTGGCTTTCGTCAGCTCTGTGGCTGCCCTGCCTCTGCAAACACTGAGGAGCTTACCTCCTGATTTAACTCCTCCTGTGGTGCTGTAATGGACTCTGTAGCTCCAATAAAACTGTTCAGCGCCAGACTAAATCTGAGCCCTGGTTTAATGAAGAAACTCGCGCAGCTAGACAACAGTGCCGCAAAGCTGAGCGAAGGTGGAAAAAGGACAAGCTGTAGGTTTTTTTTTCAAATCCTTAAAGACTGTTTGCACAACTATCAGAACTCTGTTAAAGAGAACAGGAGACAATATCTCTCAAACATAATCCAGTTAAATTGTAATAATCCACGTGTGTTAAAACAATCAACACCGTTCTTAATGCCCCACAGCCTGTCAGCTTGGAGGCATCCGTGGAAATGTGTAATAGCTTCCTGAACTTTTTTATTGCTAAGGTTGCTACTGTCAGGGCTCTCATTTCTGCTCCTGCATCTGACCCCTCTGAGCCTGATTTCTGTTCTGTAGTTCTTGCTAAGTTTGAGCCAGTCTCTTTGGCAGACTTAGAAGATTGGCCATATTAAGCCATCAGGTTCTCACTGTGATGCCGTCCCTCCTAGGCTGTTTACAGAGGTTTTTCCTAGTATAGGGCAGTTTGTCCTAGCTATTATAAACAGTTTGTCCTGTGATGTTGTTCCACTAAGCTTTAAACACGCAGTGGTGCAGCCTCTACTCAGGAGATCAGGCCTTAATTGCACTGTGCTGGCCAATTTTAGGCCCATCTCCAAGCTCCTTTTTATCTCAAAAATCTTAGAGAAAGTTGTTTATACACAGCTGAACTATTTTCTGGATGAGGATGGTGTCCTGGAGGTCTTCCAGTCTGGTTTTAAAACTCTCCACAGCATAGAGTCAGCCTTATTGAGAGTTTTTAACGATATTCTTCTGGCAAATGATGCCAAAGATCACTTAGTTTTGGTTCTGTTGGATCTGTCCTCGGCTTTTGACACTGTGGACCACGATACCTTAGTGGCTCGGTTACATAGCCTCGTGGGTATTGGTGGTACTGTATTGGAGTGGTTGAGGTCATATCTTGCAGACAGAACGATGAGTGTGAGCCTTGGAGATTCAGAGTCCAGCTGTGCTTCACTGCTGTATGGGGTTCCTCAAGGGGTGATTTTGGGGCCCCTGCTGTTCTCATTGTATTTACTGCCTCAGGGCTCTATCCTGAGAAAGCATGGCATCTCCTTCCATTGCTATGCTGACGATAGCCAGATGTATGTGTCACTAAAGAAGGATGGTGTTTTCTCCATCACACCACTTCTTGCATGTCTCAAAGACATCAAAGCCTGGATGGCTTTGAACTTCTTAAATTTTAACGAGAAAAAAACAGAAGTGATGGTGTTTGGTCTCAGTGGCCCTTGTGAATCCCCTCCTTTTGACTTGGGTCCTTTAGCTATTTATTTTAAGACAACAGTGTCAAACAGTGTTTTAAGATGGACAGTGATTTTAAATTGGAAAAACAAATTAGTGCGGTTGTAAAGTGCAGCTTTTTTCACATTAGGCAGCTGGCAATGGTGAAGCCCTTCCTTGCACAAGAGCAATTTGAAACAGTAATCCATGCCTTTATTACATGTCGGCTGGTTTACTGTAATGCACTTTATTTTGGTGTCAGCCAGTCCTCCCTCTTACATCTCCAGTTGGTGCAAAATGCTGCAGCTCGACTCTTAACTGGAGCACGTAAGAGGGAGCACATTACTCCCATCCTGCTCCCTGCCCGTGCATTTTAGAGTTCGCTTTAAGATTCTATTTGTTTTTAAATCTTTACATGGTCTGGCCCCATCTTACCTCTCTGAGCTTCTTCACCCCTACACTCCTGCTCGGTGCCTCAGGTCAGCTGATCAGCTGATCCTGGAGGTACCGAGGTCAAAACGGAAGCTTAGAGTGGATAGAGCTTTTTCTGTGGCGGCCCCCAAATTGTGGAATGAGCTTCCCGTCCACATTGGACAAAGCTCCTCACTGTCCATTTTTAAAACTCGTCTTAAAACCTATTTTTTTTCCTGGCTTTCGACCCTGCATGAGACTCGGCTCCTGTTTTAGTGTTTTTTGGTTTGCTTTTACTTATTCTTTCTACTGTTTGTTTGTTTTTTTTGTTTTTTTTTTTACTATTTAAAAAAATGTTTTAGTATTTATATCTGCTTTATTTTATCAATTGTTTTTAATTAATTTCTGTCTGTTTGTTTAGTCTATTTGTGTACAGCACTTTGTTTCAGCTGCGGTTGTTTTTAAAGTGCTTTATGAATAAAGATGATTAATTAATTGATTCATACAAAAGTAATGCCATCTGTTATGTCATCCATCTGAAACTTTCCTCCTGTTGCAACCTTCATCTTATCTGGATCCATCTGAGAGAGAGAGAGAGAGAGAGAGAGAGAGAGAGAGAGAGAAAAAGATAGAGAGAGAGAGAGAGAGAGAGATGGGTGGGGGTGGAGGGTACAGTTTTTGCAGTATAGAAAGACAAAGTCAAACCATCATCACCAGCACCACCACCATCGTCATCATCACCACCAGCATCATCCACATACTCCATGTCTAAATCAAAGAAACAACTAAAAGTAAGAAGATAATCCGCGAATATTCGCTTCAGTTCACGAATGCCACTCCTGTACTGTATACCTCCCACTGAAAAATATTTTGGGAATGTAGGAGGTGATGCTGATGGTTATAAAAAGTGATAACGCCAGTTTACCAGAACACTTCATCACTCAGTTTGTACATGTTCAATAACGGTCCAGTTACTTTGATCTGAATCAAACAGTCAGGACAAACTGAAAGTTATGTCCTTGTGATGTATATTTGGTATGCCTAACATCCTTCCATTTCTGGTGGATTTTTATCTAAAATAAAACAATAATCTGTTTTAGTGTTTTAACATTATTTTACCTGCTCTGTTCTTTAGATTATAAACAGCCAACCTTGTTTTTATCACTCTAAAGAGAGCAGTAATCTCTTTTTTTCAGTAAAAACTTTTGATCTCATCTTTTGGATGTGATCAAAAGTTTTGCCAGAAGGAGCTTTTGGAACAATGGACACCAGATAACTCTTATACTCTATTGTCTTTATTTGCATATCTGATATAGAAGTTATCCCCAATTAATTAAAAGTAATCAAGTTACATGACCTTTGTGTTGGGCTACTTGGATTACATTACTGATTACATTTTTAACAAGTAATGTGTAAATGTACTGGAATACATTGTAAAAGTAACCCTCCTAACCCTGTCTGTACGTGTGTGTGTGTGTGTTTGTGTGTGTGTGTGTGTGTGTGTGTGTCTGTGTGTACCGGACTGGGTGGTTCTTTGTGGCTCCTCACACTGTGAAGGCTACCAATCTCTGTTTGAGAGCTGGAAAGAGACACGCCTTCAAAATATGGCCTAAAACACAAACACACACACAGAGTATATTTAGGCCCCACCAGGGGGTGCCATGTATTCAAAAGCTGATCTGCAAAAATACCTAACACTGTTCAACTGAACTGGTATCAGGTAGTTGCATGGTCACCTCTAGTGTGTGATAAGAACAGGAACTGCCTGAATATGTATGTATACCAGATCATTGCAGGGAAAACACACACCTAGGGGCAATTTGAAACAGCCTGTTCACCTAAAGTGTATGTCTTTGGACTGTGGTAGGAAATCAGAGCACCCAGAGGAATCCCACACAAGCATAGGGAGAACATGCAAACTCCACACAGAAACACTTGAGCCTGGGACTCGAACTCGAAGAAGATCTTCTTGCTGTGAGATGGACGTGCTAATCACTACACCACCGTGCCTCCCACAAACTAACTGGAAAATTATCCAGGAATATTTTAAACCAAACTAGAATACATAACACCTCCATTGTTACCAGTATTTCAACACACACACTGACTTGAGCTGGGGTTTTGGTGTGCTTAGTATGCTATCGTCATCCTCCAGGTCTGGACTATCACTTGGGTTCTCAAAGTCCAAACTTTCCAGATCTTCCTCCACCTCTGGCGGTGGCTCTGCGGGGTCCTGCTCCGAGTCTAACACCTGTATATGCATACACACAAACCCATACACACTGAAACATTAGTTTCCTGGTGAGGAGTGTAATGGTGAGTTGTATCATGGTGAGAAGTAAAATAATGAGGCGGGTAATGGTAAGGAAGTAATGGTGAGAAATGTAATGAGGCATTCAATGGTGAGAAGGGTAATGATGAGGCATATAATGGTGAGGAGTGTAATGAGGCGTGCAAGGGTGAGGAGTGTAATGATGAGACGTGGAATGATGAGGCATGTAATGATGAGG
The DNA here is from genome assembly GCA_028564935.1 of Neosilurus hyrtlii. NCBI lineage: Eukaryota > Metazoa > Chordata > Actinopteri > Siluriformes > Plotosidae > Neosilurus > Neosilurus hyrtlii. Next base: position 68,455 of record JAOUQZ010000039.1, read on the forward strand.
AGTGTAATGAGGCATGTAATGGTGAGGAATGTAATGAGGCATGCAATGGTGAGGCGTGTAATGGTGAGGAGTGTAACAGTGAGGAGTGCAACGATAACAAGTGTAATGGTGAGGCGTGCAATGGTGAGGCAGTGTAAAGGTGAGGAGTGTAATGAGGTGTGCAATGGTGAGGAGTGTAATGATGATTCGGGTAATGGTGAGAAGTGCAATGGCGAAGAGTGAAATAGTGAGGCGTGTAATGAGGCGTGTAATAGAGAGGAGTGTAATGAGGTGTGCAATGGTGAGGGCTGTAATGAGGCATGTAATGGTGAGGCGTGTAATGAGGCATGTAATGGTGAGGAGGGAATGAGGTGTGTCATGATGAAGAGTGTAATGATAAGGCATGTAATGGTGAGGAGTGTAATGGTGAGGAGTGCAACGATAACAAGTGTAATGATGAGGCTTGTAATGGTGAGGCAGTGTAAAGGTGAGGCGTGCAATGGTGAGGAGTGTAATAGTGAGGTGTCATGGTAGGGCGTGTCATGGAGAGGCTTGCAATGGTGAAGAGTGTAATGATAAGGCATGTAATGGTAAGGAATGTAATGAGGCATGCAGTGTTGAGGAGATTAATGGTGAGGAGTGTAATGGTGAGGCGTGCAATGGTGAGGCGTGTAATGATAAGACATGTAATGGTAAGGAATGTAATGAGGCATGCAGTGGTGAGGAGCTTAATGGTGAGGAGTGTAATGGTGAAAAGTGTAATCATAAGGCGTGTAATGGCGAAGAATGTAATGGCGAGGAGTGTAATGGCAAAAAGTGTAATGGTGAAGCGTGTAATTGTGAAAAGTGTAAGGGTGAGGAGTGTAACGGTGAGGCGTGTAATAGTGAGAAGTGTTATAATAAGGCATGTACTGGCGAGAAGTGTAATGGTGAGGATTGTAATGGCGATGATATAATATTAATAATACTGTGTTATTAATCACTGGTAACTGATACACATTATCATGGGTCTAGCCATGCTTTAGAATGTTAGAATTTGTTGAACACCATGGAGAGGGAGATTTACGTTTTTTTTGAAAACGCTGAAAATTAAATATTACCAAAAACTGTGATGCAAAAAATTATTTCAGATTCTGGACACACACACATACACTCACCTCATCAGAGATACGAAAGCGTCTGATGATATCGATGACCCGCTGTTTAAAGTTCTGCTGCTAATGAAGAGAGATCCCCGTTACACACACACACACACACACACACACACATTCTGATGTGTGTGTCTGTGTGTGTGTTACCTTTGTGAGGGATGTCGTCCTAACAATTGAGCGTCGCTGCTTTTTAGACTTCCTCACATCAAAGTCATCATCCTCAAGATCCTACACATACACATATATGTATATATAAAGTATGTGTTTGCACATGTGTGTGTATATTTGTGTGTATGTGTGTACATATATGTGTGTGTGTGTGTGTGTGTGTAGGTGTGTATGCATGTGTCTGTGTAAGTGTATGTGTGTGTGTGTGTGTGTATATATAAAGTATGTGTTTGAGTGTATGTATATATGTGTGTGTGTGTGTGTGTGAGTGTATATGTGTGTGAGTGTGTATGTGTGTGAGTGTGTATAAGTGCATGCATGTGGATGTGTGTGTGAGTGTATGTGTGTGTCTGTGTAAGTGTATGTGTGCATCTGTCTGTGTAAGTGGGTGTGTATGAGTGTATATGTGTGTGAGTGTGTACAAGTGTATATGTGTGAATGTGTGTGTAAGTGTATATGCATAAGTATGTGTATGTGTGAGAGAGTGTGTGTGCGTGTATGTGTATATGTATATGTGTGTGAGAGAGTGTGTGTGTGTATGTGTATATGTATAAGTATATGTGTATAAGTATATATGTGTGTGAGAGAGTGTGTGTGCATATATGTATAAGCATATATGTGTGTGAGTATGTACAAGCGTATGTGTGTGAGTGTGTGTGTATGAGTCTGTGTGTGTGAGTGTGTGTGTATAAGTCTATGTGTGTGAGTGTATGTGTATAGGAATAAGTGTGTGAGTGTGTGTGTATAAGTCTATGTGTGTGTTTGTGTGTGTTTGTACCTGTCCATGTCCAGCATCATCACTGGCTTCTTGTTCTGAAGAGAAACTCTCGTACTCCTCCTCTGAGTAATTCTCTACACAAACAAACACCATTAAACAGGAATGTGGTAGAACAGTGGTTAAGGCTCTGGGTTCCTGATTAGAAGGTTGGGGATTCAAGCCCCAGTACCACCAAACTGCCATTGTTGGGCCCTTGAGAAGGCCCTTAACCCTCATTTATAGAAATGAAAAAAATGTAAGGGACTCTGAGAGCATCTGTCAAATTCTATCAACACACACACCTGGAACATCTGCTCTCTACTAATCCTGCCTCCTGAAACTCCATTTTGTGTGTGTGTGTTTGTGTGTGTACCAGAGCGTTTGATCTTCATTAGCCCCGCCTCTTCATGATCAACTGGTTGGCTACAGAGGGAGTAAATCCAGATTTCAGCCACTTTCCCCATCAACTCCTTCTGATTACTGCACAGGGATAGAACCTGTCCGCCTTCTGCAGGGTGCTGCATCACCTACACACACACACACACACACACACACACACACACAGAGATATACACGCAGACACACAGATACACACACAGATGCACACACACACAGACACACACACGCAGATACACAGATACGCAGATGCACACACACACAGACACACACGCAGACACACACGCAGGAAAGGACAGGGGATTGTGGGTTGTGTAGTGTTTACTGAAGGAAAGGACAGGGGATTGTGGGTAATGTAGTGTTCACACCTCTGCCATGTTGACAGATCCGATGGCGAGAGTCTTGTAACCCAGAATGGTGCGGTTTTTATAGCGCTTCCTCCTCTGGAGAAGGATTTGCAGCTTATTCCCTTCTCGCTTCAGAAAGTGAGGGTACTACACACACACCAGTTAAAATAAATTCAAGTTGATCAGTCTTGCAGTAAGAAATGCTTATTGTGTGCACGTGTGTGTGAGACCTGCAGAGAAAAGGTGAGGGCGAGGTCAGTCTCCACAGTGCCTGTAGGGGGCAGCATTATCTCGTGAGAGCGCAGGATCCGCTTTGAGCCCTGGGTCAATGGAGTTTACCAAACACACACACACATTATCTAACTCATTCATTATCAGTGAATGACAGATGAAAGCAGGGAACAGAATACCAACAACAAACCAACAAACTGAAATTTTAGGGTTAAGGTTTTTAAACACACAATATTAAAACGTCATTAACACACATTCAGACACTCTCTCTCTCTCTCTCTCTCTCTCTTACTGACATCTCAGTGTGAGAATAAATATAATAAGGGACAAACAAACAAACCGATAAACAAGCAAACAAAACAAAGGCTGTAATGCAGGGGTGTGATAACTGACGGCCACATCACTAAACGTAAAGGTGATGGAGGGCTGAATAATCACTGATCATCAATTCTAAAAGGGAAACCATGAAATCTGCTTGGGAGAATGATTGGTTTTAGTATTTCTCCTTTTTTTTCTTTATTCACTTCCATTTTCTGACGATTAACAGCGACAAGTTAGCATGCAATCTTTCCTGAGTCACAAATTTGTAGCTGTTTACCTGAAATAGGTTGCTGCCACGTAGTGGAAGGATGATTAATTAGATTTCATGGAAATGGTGGATGCAAAGTGTGTAGGATAATCATATTCTTTGAATGTTCTTGCGGGCCACATAAAATGGGTCGGCGGGCCGGATTTGGCCCGCGGACCTTGAGTTTGAACCTTGTGCTGTAATGTGTGTTTGCTCACCTGGATTTTAACTGCAATGACCACTGAGATGACTTCTTTATCCAATTCTCTCAACACTACCAACTTCTTCAGAGTCAGACTACACAACCTACAGAGAAAGAGAGAGAGAGAGAGAGAAAAAAAGAGAGAAAGAGAGAAAGAAAAACAAAAAGAGAGAAAAAGACAGAGCAGAATTAAACACAAATCAAATAACGGACGTTTTCTTTATACAGAGGAACGTTGTGAGATCGTCGGACGTTCTGTTTATACGGAGGAACGTTGCGAGATCGTCGGACGTTCTGTTTATACGGAGGAACGTTGCGAGATCGTCGGACGTTCTGTTTATACGGAGGAACGTTGCAAGATCGTCGGACGTTCTGTTTATACGGAGGAACGTTGCGAGATCGTCGGACGTTCTGTTTATACGGAGAAACGTTGCGAGATCGTCGGACGTTCTGTTTATACGGAAGAACCTTGCGAGATTGTTGGACGTTCTGTTTATATGGAGGAACGTTGCGAGATCGTTTGACGTTCTGTTTATGCGGAGGAACCTTGCGAGATCGTCGGACGTTCTCTTTATACGGAGGAATGTTGCGAGATCATCGGACGTTCTGTTTATAAGGAGGAACGTTGCGAGATTGTCGGACGTGTTGTTTATACGGAGGAACGTTGGGAGATTGTTGGACGTTTTGTTTAGACGGAGGAACGTTACGAGATCATCGGTCGTTTTGTTTAGAAGGAGGAATGTTGCGAGATCGTTGGATGTTTTGTTTAGACGGAGGAACGTTACGAGATCATCAGTCGTTTATACGAAGGAATGTTGCGAGATCGTCGGACGTTTTGTTTATACGGAGGAACGTTGCAAGACCGTAGGACGTTTTGTTTATATGGAGGAATGTTGCGAGATCGTCGGACGTTTTGTTTAGACGGAGGAACGTTTAAGACACGAGATAGTTGGATTTAAACTTTGTACTGATTTATCTGTGAATTTGTCTCAAGGAAAGTGGGTGCTGTGCAAAGGGTCGGGTTTCGAGGATGACTCTGATCCAATTAAATGTATTTTTAAATGAGTGACCTGGTGATGAAGCTTGAACAGATTATAGTCAGAATGTTCCCAGTAAAATATATTCATGAAACTTTGTGTAGATTTTAAAGGGTTAAATATATTTTTCTGGATTTCATGTTGATAAACTTTACAGAAATTTCTGCAGTGAAGATTTTGAAAACCTTTAAATGCATTTTTTTTATCTTTCCATGAGAATGATCATTGCAAAATTTATTCTATTCACTTTGGAATAAAATCTCATTTTATAAACTGACCCACGTGACTGATGTGAGCAGCTGGAGGATCACAAACATACATTAGTTAATAATTATAAAAATTATGAAAATAATTTTTATTCTTTATTTATTCTTTCTTCTATGTATTTATTTATTTCCTGATTGTTCATTCTGTTTACGTTTTGTAATTATTTTGTGTGATTTTTTCATTTTATTGGTGGAGTTGTGTGGTTGATGTTTACGGTGCCCGGGAAGTGCAAAACAAAAATACATTTTAAGTAAACAAAAATACATTTTTAGAAAACAAAAATTAATTTTCAGAAAACACATATACATTTTACGAAAACAAATATACATTTTACGAAAACAAAAATACATTTTCATGAGTCACGTAGTCTGTCCTGGCCAGAAGTTTACAAATGTAGTTATTAAACTGTTAGGAAATAAATGACTTGTTTTCTAGCTGATATATTTACGTAAGACGACGAGGAAAGGTGGCGCAGGTGGATAGACACCTGGATGATTCGTAAGTTGTATTTTAACACGGGGGACCCGGGTTCGAATCCCGCTGCGCTCATTGTAATTATTGGGTTTGTTCATTTTATTCATTTATTTTTGATCTTTTATTCATTTTATTCAAATAATTTTGAGACACAACACGTTTCACTTTACTGTAGACCAAATTGGAGAACCAGATTTCACTCTGAACGAGAGGAGTCCTCTTCACTAATCTGCAGAAGTCAAACAGAAGTAAATGGTAAATGTCGGCGAAATGGGCGAAGTGTAAACATCTGTAAACCAATGTCACCAGTTAACATGAAAACCAGTTAAGCCGGAACACCGTGTTAACAGAGTGAAATCTGGCCTCCACGTTGCTCTACAATGAAGTGAAACATGTGTCGTGTCTCAAAAAATACCAATAAAATGAAAAGAGCAAAAATAAATGAATAAAATCCTAAATAATTACAATGAGTGCAGCGGGATTTGAACCTGGGCCCCCCGCGTTAAAAAATACAACTAAGGAATCATCCAGGTGTTTATCCACCTGTGCCTGCGGCTGTGGATCTTTAACGAGGATGAATGTCTTTCCTTCACTTTCGAGTTGTGAGGCTGCATTATTTTACATGAAATATTGTCCATTTGGTGAGAAAAATATTCCTAATAGCGATACAGCCTCGTCATCTTACGTAAATTATCACAGATTAATAACTACATTTGTAAACTTCCGGCCAGAACAGACTACGTGACTCATGTCATCACTTCCGGCATTTGGTGCATTCCCTTTCTGTAAGAAGGCAGTCGTTTGTAAATTTGTTTTCTAAAAATGTATTTTTGTTTTCTTAAAATGTATATTTGTTTTCTGAAAATGTATTTTTGTTTTCTGAAAATGTATTTTTGTTTTCTGAAAATGTATTTTTGTTTTGCACTTCCCAGCCACTGTAGATGTTTAGTGATTTAATTCTTTTAGGATCAGCAAAAATCAAACTCAGTTTTCACGTCTTCTATAAAGGTAGAGAGAATTCTACAGTACAAACATAGTAATTATTTCAGGAGAAAGATGAGATATTAACTTCCTGGAACACACACACATACACACACACACAGTTGTTTATGTGAGTAATCATCAGTTCCTAGTAATTATTTACATTAAAAGTCCAGCAGAACTTCAGGAAGAAACGTTCATTACTGAGTCAGTGTTCACATTCACGCTTCACCAACACACACACACACACACACACACACACACACACACACACACACACACACACACACACACACACACAAATCTGTGTGATCAGAAGAACTCACTGTACAATCTAGTCAAAAGTTTTATTGTTCCCACTCACACACACAATCCATTATTCACTGAAGGTTAGCGTGTGGCTAATAGTGAAATTGAAATCAGCAAACTATCACCACACACACACACCCACCCACACACACACACAGACACACACACACCAGGAAGTACTTTGAGAAAGTGGTTTTAATGTGTGAGTAACCTGTAACCTGATACACACACTGTCCAATAACACAGTCTGTAAAATTCAATCATACTCATCATACTATGAGAGTGTGCACGTGCGTGTGCGTGTGTGTGTGTGTGTGTGCGCGTGCGTGTTGGTTCCCAGTAACTGCTATTCACACATTTCTCTTTTTCCTCTGCATTGTTATTATCATTATTATTATTTTATTTTATTAGATTTTTATTATTATTATTATTACACTTACCTGACGTGTGTGTGTGTGTGTGCGTGGCTGTCGGTGTGTGTTGCTAGCCGTTTGCATCTGACCTCTCTGATAGTATTTCTGACTCTGGAAAATCATACAGCCATTCATTAACTCTTCGCACACTGTTACCGCTGAGACATGGCTCTGTAAGTGCGTCTGTTAATCTCATACTCAACAAGCCAAATCTTCTCTGTGGACCCCGGAGAGCTTACCTACATCTATTATTATCTGCTAATGCTAATAATAGAGTTAACACACACACACACACACACACACACACGGATTGATGGCACTGAAATGTGGAAGCTGTAAAGTGATAAAACCTTTAGTAACTATACACCTCCCTCCTGTAAGAGTTCTACACCTCTGTGTAACATCCACTTTAGTCTGTGAAACTGTGAGCTGTGAGGGTCTGGGGTGTGAGGTTGAGAGTGCGCGTGTTTGTGAGAGTGTATGAGGTGGTAAGAATGTGAGCGTGTGAGGTTTTGAGATTTTAGGTTAACGTGGATGAGTGTCTCATATTTGGACTGATTCACTGGAAGTTTGAGGATGGCTTTTCCTTGACATGAGCACAGCTTGATTTGTTCTGTAGTAGATGAGACACGGGTCCAATTATGGAAGGACAAAGTTTTCCACAGAAAGTCTAGATTGCTGTGGTGTGATTCTGATGCTCCTAATGCAGATGTCACAAATCTCAGCGTCCTGGAGCTCTTGCATTGGATCTGTCTTCATCATGAATATAACTGTGATGA
>JAOUQZ010000039.1:86278-100970 GCA_028564935.1 Neosilurus hyrtlii
AATTGCATTTATAGACTCCATTGTATTGGAAACCGTATTACTAAAAATTCTGATGGAGAGTGAATCTGAAATAACAACGCTGTTATTTTTAGTTTAAAATAAAAATTATTTAACTTCTGGTTTTGTTTTTTTTGACTCCGCACATTCGGACGGGCACTAAGGCTCCAGAAAATTTTTCGAGCCCTGCACCCTCCTCTCACTGTCCTCACACCATCCTCTCACTGTCAAAACACCGTCCTCACACTGTCCTCTCACTGTCCACACACCATCGTCTCATTGTCCTCACACTGTCAACACACCGTCCTCTCACTGTCCTGCCACTGTCAACACACCGTCCTCTCACTGTACTCACACTGTTCTGTCTCTGATCGATGTGATATTATATACACGTATCAGTTCTACCTAATTCCGATCCTGGATTCATCTCTCTTTGTGGGGACGCTCAGTGACAAGCTCCATTCCTCCTTACCCTAACCATCACAACTAAATGTTCAACCTCAACCCTTACCCTCATCGTCTCACCCTCATCAAACCAAAAAAAATAAGTCTGAATCCCCCACACAAACATCCAATTCGGAACGACCAGCCAAAATGTGCTCAATTCTCCAAAATCTTGCCCTTTTAGTGAAAAGTGTGTGGATCCTTGATATGTAACCACACACACACAATTCAATGTACATTTGAATTTTAAGATGAAATTAAAATGGAGTTATTATTTTTAATATTATTATAAGTATAAGTGTGTGTGTGTGTGTGTGTGTGTGTGTGTGTGAGAGAGAGAGAAGGGGGGTTTGACTCCGAGTGAGACCGCAGAGCATCATGGGATACAGTAGAGATTGTGTACATGTGTAGAAATCAGCTGCATACCATCGGATGGAGTTTATTTTGATGTAATAAGAGTTTAATATTAAACTTTCTTAATCATTCTCAGCTTTCTGAACATCTGGAGTCTGTAATCTACATGTAATGACGTCACACAAGCTTCATAAGTTGTTTGTTAATTTGTTTATAGGTACAGGTTCGACACGCGCGCGCATGCGTTAATACCGCCTATAAAACGTTACAGCTCATGACGTCATTCAGAACGAAACTTGGCCGTCTACGTCCGATTATAGCACCCGCAGAAACTGCTCACTCACACATACTTTCACACACACACACACACACATTCACACAGTATGGTGGCTGCACCAGCGTCATGCTGCGCGCGCGTTCGTACCTGGGCACACAGCTCGCGGAGCTCCCATCGATCTCCCAGGTGGCGAACAGGTTCATCGGGACCGGGGGGTTGAGCGCGCCGCTCCCGGGGAAGCTCACGCGCCCGCTCCGCTCCGCCATGCTCGCGAACAAAAGCACTCAGCAACAAAAACCGCAGCGAACTTCACACACGCGCACGCGCCTTTATAACCCCCTGGACTGTGCAAAGCTCGTGCTCGGTGCGCGTGGCTTCATGTGTCTCGCCCCACAGCGCGCGCGACGGAATGCCTCTCCCACACCGGGCGCTCGCGCTGCTCAAACTACGCACTGAGAACTGCAGCACCGGTTCCACCGCCAAAAACAAGTCACGTGACTGGCGTCAACCCGGTCAACCTCTGTGCGCGCTCACGATCCACGGTCATTCAAGTTTTTTTAATAATAAAATAATAATGATGATGATGATGAAGAGTGTACAGAAGACCCTTATGGATAGAACATGAAGGATTCAGTTCCCCAAGCATGGGTTGCCGGGGTCCGCCCCTGGAGCCAAGCCTAGGGGAGGGGCTCCAAGGCGAGCGCCTGGTGGTCAGGCTTCTGCCCATGGAGCCCGGCCGGGCCCAGAATGAAAAGTAGGCATGGGTCTGCCCTCCCGTGTACCCACCACCTGTGGGAGGGGCTATTGGGGTTGGGTGATTTGTGACTTGGGTGTCAGCTGACGGAATGCCTTCTGTGAGACCATTCCTGGGCTACTGACGCTGGCTCTTGGAACACGGAATGTCATCTCTCTAGCAGGGAAGGAGCCTGAGCTGGGGAGAGGTGGTGAGCCGGTGTGGGTGCCCATCTTGGTGCCCACATGTCGGGTTTCTCCCCGGTTGGTGAAAGGGTAGCTTCCCTCCGCCTCCAGGTACCCACCCTATTTGGAGTCTTTAGGGGGTGTGCTATAGGGCGTCCTGGGAGACTTCAACGAAAATGTGGGTAATGACAGTTTGACCTGGAAGAGTGTGATTGGTAGGTACAGCCTCTCTGATCTGAACCTGAATGGTTTTTCATTGTTGGACTTCTGTGCTAATCACGGTTTGTCCATCATGAACACCATGTTAGGTATCCATAAGTGCACTTGGCACCAGAACACTCTAGGCCGCAGTTCGATGATTGACTTTGTAGTCGTGTTCTGACAAGGTGTTCTGGACACTCAGGTGAAGAGAGGAGCTGAGCTGTCAGCCAATCACCACCTGGTGGTGAGCTGGCCCTAATGGCACGGATGGCCGCCCCAAAGACCTGGCAGGTCCAACGTGTAGTTAGGGTCTCCTGGGAAAGTTTGGCAGAGTCTCCTATCAGAAGGGCCTTTAAATCCCACCTCTGGCAGAGCTACAACCACATCCCAAAAGAGGCCAGGGACATGGAATCAGAATGGGCCATGTTTCGTGCCTCCATTATTGAGGTGGCAGCCCATAGCTGTGGCCTGAAGGTTATCAGTGCCTGTCTTGGATGGTGATAATGATGATGATGATAATAATGATGATGATGACGATGATGATGGTGATAATAATAATAATGATGGTGATGATGATGATGAGCTCTCCAGAGGGTGGTGCAATCAGCAGAGCGTACCATCCGCATCAAGCTTCCTGACCTGGACACTATATACAGCAAGCAGTGTACTGTGTGTGTGTATGATGGTGATAATAATGATGATGGTAATGATAATGATGATGGTGATAATAATGATGATGGTGATGATGATAATAATGATGATGATGGTGATTATAATAATGATGATGATGATGATAATGATGATGATGGTGATAATGATGATGATAATAATAATGATGATGATGATGGTGATGATGATAATGATGATGATGGTGGTGACAAGGATAATAATGATGATGATGATGGTGATAATAATGATGATGGTGATGATGATGATAATGATGATGGTGATAATAATGATGATGATGGTGATAAGGATAATAATGATGATGATGCTGATTATAATAATGATGATGATGTCGATGATGGTGATAATAATGATGATGATGGTGATGATGATAATGATGGTGATAATAATGATGATGATGATGGTGATAAGGATAATAATAATGATGATGATGATGGTGATGATGATGATGGTGATATGATGATGGTGATAAGGATAATAATAATGATGATGTCGATGATGGTGATAATAATGATGATGATGGTGATGATGATAATGATGATGGTGATAATAATGATGATGATGATGATGGTGATGATGATAATGATGATGGTAATAATGATGATGATGGTGATGATGATGATAATGATGATGGTGATAAGGATAATAATAATGATGATGGTGATAATGATGATGATGGTGATAAGGATAATAATAATGATGATGATGATTATAATAATGATGATGGTGATAATGATGATGATGGTGAAGATGATGAGCTCTCCATAGGGTGGTGCGATCAGCAGAGCGTACCATCCGCATCGAGCTTCCTGACCTGGACACTATATACAGCAAGCGGTGTACTGTGTGTGTGTGTGTGTGTGTGTGTGTTACAGTATACTGTGGGTGTGGCCTGCTTAAATCAATTATGAAATATATTCATCTTTACAAAAAACTAACTGCTGTTGTCTTGTTTTCCACGGTCCTGCTCAGGCTTCACCCATAACCACGCCCCCTGCCCACCTCCCAAACACACTGAGCTCACTGCGCTATCTAGTGGTAGTCCACAGAGCTGTGTTTATTTTAGGATCACCCACTGACTGGAGAAAACACGCGAGTACTTCCGGTCTTAAACCTAAAGCCATCACAAGTCTCGCGTTTGGGTTTTTCAATAACCCTTAACCACTAAACATTAACCACTAACAATCAATAACCCTTAACCACTAACCAACAACCTTTAAGCACTAAACATTAATCAATAACCCTTAACCACTAACCCTTAACCACTAAACATTAACCACTCACCCATAACCAGTAAACATTAATCAATAACCCTTAACCACTAACCAACAACCTTTAACCACTAACATTAATCAATAACCCTTAACCACTAAACATTAACCACCCACCCATAACCACTAAACATTAATCAATAACCCTTAACCACTAACCAACAACCTTTAACCACTAACAATCAATTACCCTTAACCACTAAACATTAACCACTAATCCCTAACCACTAAATATTAATCAATCAATAACCCTTAACCACTCACCCATAACCACTAAAGCTTAACCCCTAACCCTTAACCACTAACATTAAACACTTAACCTCTACCCCTAACCAGTAAACATTAACCACTAACCCTTAACCACTAAAGCTTAACCTCTACCACTAACCCCTAACCACTAAAGCTTAACCTCTAACCCTTAACCAGTAAACATTAACCACTAACCCTTAACCACTACCCCGATGTATTTATACATCTGCTCTCATCTACTGTCCAGTTTAAAGTTCCCATAAATATGGTGTTAACCTGACTAACACGGCCACCCACTGAGGCCTTTCAAACACTCCGGGCTGGATTTTCCTTCTTAACCGACTCCTCATTCCTCCTGGTTTTAACTGAAGACAGTTTTTCCTTAAATGATCCAACAGCAGCTGGGCTCCGTTCACCTTTTTCATCAAGATTTATAGACTGTTCAGTTGTTTAAAAACTTGTGGTTTGTGTCCTGCGTTTGTTTTTGTAGTCCAGGGTAATCCAGGGTGAAGATGCTATTTTTGTCAGGGGCCGCATAAACTTTTGAGAATGCGCACACCCACCCCAGTCCCACAGTCATCGTCTGTATTCGACCCTCAGCCTAAAGTTTTTAAAAGAAAATGAGAGGAAATCCTTCCAGACTCTCCTGGAAAACATTTATTCTGACAGTTGCCATCAGTTAAAATCCCTAGTTTAAATTAGCAGGTTTAAAAAGAACACCAATAGTCAATTTGAAATAGTGAGAATACAACGTGGATGTTCAGTCCCGATAAGGTCAAGATAAAATCAAGTACACTATACAGGTGTCACAGCTATGTGAGTCACATGTCACTCTTGGATTACACAGCAGATCAGGAGTTCAAGCTCCAGTATCACCAAGCCGCATTTGCAACAATGGCTAGCGGATCTACTGCACACACTTGAGCCGGAGATGTCATAAACGCCGATGCTCATATTAATTCGCATTGTTTCTATAGTAACAGGTCATTCAACAATAGTGTACAGAGAAAACTCAGAGATGCAGCAATTTATACTGGAGAGAAAATTAACTGCACACGAAACAGAACACAGACACCGTTCTAGCTGTATAATAAACACACACTCCCACATGATCAAAATGTTCAAACTTTACTGTCATTGTGGGGACATCTAGGTCCCAAGAGGATACAATACAAAACACACACGGTGTAACCTGTCTGATTCACAGTTTATTGTAATAAATCCTCATGAGCAATTACAGAACCAGAAACACACAATCACGACCGTGTGGAAATAAACATGTACACGTGTACACCCCCCCCGCCCACCCCGGGTCCTGTTTACATTGAATGACATTTCTACTAAAAAACTAAAGCATGAAGAAAAACACCTCCTGTTTTACAGGTGTAGTGGATCAGGTCAAACAGTGTGTGTGAGATTTCACACCTCATGTCTACACCACAGAATGAGTGTACGGCTAACATGTTAGCATGGTGCATTAAACACACGGTCTGTGTGGATATGAAATCACCTGATGGAGTACACCTGCACGCCTCAGCTCCACCTTTCCATCCAATCACCTCCCACAAACTCAGAGCAAATAAAATCTAAAGGTTTATAAACACAAACACGGCCTTCAGCGCACACACACGTACACACACACACACACACACCCCCATTCAGACTCTCACTCACACAACTCTCTCTCTCTCTCTCTCAGTGCTGGCTCTCAGTGGACGCTGAGCGAGAGCGGGACTGTTTCCTGGGGGATGGAGAGCGAGAGCGGGACTCGGACTTGGTGGAAGTTTTCTTCTCAGGTGTGCGACTGGCCGAGCGAGAACGACTACGAGAACGTTTCTCACGTTTGCTCTCACGCTTGTCCTCACGGCTGCGGCTCCGACTCGCAGACTTGGAGCGTGAGCGAGAACGTGAACGAGAGGAGCTGCGAGAACGACTCCTGCTGCGGCTGCACAGATACAAAATCAGAGTGGATGTAACACAGTGCTCTTACCACAGAATACATCAATGAGAGTGTGCGAGCATGTATACACTCTGTACCTCCTCTTTCGGTCCTCAAACAGTTTGATCTTGCGGCCGTTCAGCTCTGTACCGTTCAGCTTCTCAATGGCGTTCTTCATATCACTGTGGGATGCAAACTCAACTACCCTAAAACACACACATAGAAGCTCAATGTGAGAACAATATTTTTGTGTGTGTGTGTGTGTTAAGAACGATGACATACCCCTCATTCTTGTTGGTTCTGTGAGCATCCACAAACGTCACGTCTCCAACCTTTCTCATCAGATCTTTCAGATCCTACAGCAAAGCACACACACATACTCAGTGATTCAACACACACACCTAGTACAAAAGCTGTAAACACACTGCTGAAACTGCGCACACACACTTGTCTGAAGGCCGTGTGCATGCTCAGCAAGCTCCATTCTCTCTCTACCTGTTTCTCTCTCTCACACACACACCCCCTGACTGACACAGTGAATAAAGCGAGCAAGCAGGTTACAGAGCACACTGCTGTCGCCTGATAGCGTGGTCAGGTGATGGGTGTGCCCTCCTGCAGGTGATGAGTTTACTGTAACACACACACTACACTAACAGGACACAGCAGCAGGGGGCACTACAGAGGCAGCACACACACTGAAGTGTAGTGAGGAGGGCAGAGTGTGGATGACGAGTCAGATCTTCTCTGCGCTGTCTCACACAGGACAGGGCACTGGGGGATGCTGTGGTGGATGTCGAGTCGTTGAGCTGTAGTGAGGGGAACCAGACCTTACAGGAACTCCCGATATCCCTCACACTGACCCTCAAACCTCCTCAACTTAAAACTATTTAAATCTACAATATTAATACCCCAGAATAGTGTATACACCTGTACATTTACACCCTGTGTGTGTGTGTGTGTGTGTGTGTGTGTGGTCTCATGAGTAAAAATTATTCATCCCATTTCCATAACCATTCCTTTCTTTCTCCTCCAGAGCAATCCATGTCTAGCCCCGCCCCTCCTCCTACAGTACACACACCCTCCCTGCATCCATCATGTGATCTAGCAGTGTGTTGGTCCACTTACCGTTCCAAACCACAGAAGACATTAGCAAAGAAGCCACTTGTCCAAATAGCAAATGGAACCAACGCGGTTTAAACGACCTCCAGTCTCCATAAGCACCGACCCACCAGATTCAGCGAGAGGACTGTGTGCCTGCCCCCCACGACCAGAATAAGACCCAAACAGGGTGGGGGGCAACCTGGAGGCCCCAGAGACCCTCCACAGGGGGGCTACCCATGTCCCATAAGGCTATGCTGCGCTACAACTGCGTATGGGGAGAAGCACTATTCAGAACACAACCAGCAGAGGGCGCTATGCACCTCATGGGCTGCGCATGCAACTCCGATTAAACCAGAATACCAGAGCACAGCTGTTAAAGAAAAGGTTTAAAGAGACGGATCTCAGTTAGAAAATTACCAGATGACACATTTATATGAATAAACTAAATGATAATTATAATTACCATGAAAAGTTACCACAGAACACAAACACAGACTGTTAGGATTCAGCCTGTAGGGTTTCTTTAACACTTTCTTTTAATAAAAAAGGGTGGAGAGAGTGAGGCGTGAGGGGCGTGTGCGCGTCTCTCACCTGCCAGCTGATACGGGTGGACAGATTCTCCACAATGATCCTGTGCTCTGTGCGCACGGGGGGCCCGTACCTGAGACAAGGGGTAGAGGTTAGTGAAACCGAAATAAATAAATAGAAAATAATGTGAAATCTGTAAATGCAAAAAATACTCAGATCACCTATCATGTGTACGTGTGTCTGACCTGGACCCTGCACTGCGCGACTGACGGTAACCACCAAAACGTGGAGAGAAACGGCTGCCCGCTCCGCCTCCACCACCTCGACCACGACGAGAGCGGGCATGCTCGATTGTCACCCTGTACAGTGCGAGACAAAAGGGGGCACATCGACATCACACACACCGTACAGTTGTAAACACTAAGGCAGATCTACTGTGACACACAGATCACATGATCCTTGTCGTGTCCCCTGTACCTCTCATTGCAAAGCTCCTTTCCGTTTAACTCGTACACGGCGTCATCTGCATCCCTGTGATCATCAAACTCCTAAACACACACACACACACATCAGAACTGCATTCCTGTCTCACACACAGTATGTACATTCACTTTACTCACCACAAAGCCAAAGCCATTCTTCAGATTGATCTCCCGGATACGTCCGTACCCTTTGAAGAACTTCTCCACGTCCCTCTCCCGGGCATGAGGGCTCAGGCGGCCGATAAACACACGACATCCGCTCATGGTGAAATGTGAAAAAGTCCTGGATGTGAAAGAGAGAAGAGGGGTTAATTATTACCTCTCACCACACAACACTATAACCAAAGAGCCAGGCCGTACACTTAAAGCACCAGCCTCATAAACAATCACAACTACAACCCGTCGTGCTGAGTGAAACCGCCAGACTGTCGCGGGTGTTGGGGGATTCAACCTGAACCCAGCGCCAACACACTGGCGAGGCCTCACGGCGCGCATGCGCATTACTGGTCTCTTTTAGCGTTACGATAAAGTCACGAACAGGAAAAAAATCCAAAGTAATGCGTGAATATGTATAAATTATAATCGCCTGTATAATTGTATGATCGGTAATCTGAAACACTATTAACATATGAAGCGCCATTTTTTGCCTCACGAGCCCGAGGTGCTAGCGGCTGCTAACGCCGCAGTTTAACCTGAACTAGCGCTGAGAAAACACACAAAAACACAGCAAACAGGCGAATTAAACACGCATAAACGATTACACACCAAAATCATCTTACTCCACTAATAAAAATCACGAAGCTGGTGTTTAAATATTCAGAATACACCGCAATGTGCTCACCTCGCTGCCGTTAGACGAAATGACAAAATGGCGACCAAGCAAAGAAGGATACAGGAAGTGACCAGAGAGGGGGAGGGGAACACAAAAAGGGGGCGTGGTCAAGATGTTGGTCTTTGTGACCTCATCCAATCAAAACGATGCACAGAACCACTGAATCCACGAATTTAGTATCCAGAGAGAGAGAGCAGTACAGTATCATTCCATGAATTACTGAAAACATTTCCCCTGAAACTGCACATACAGATTTTTAATCACAGAAAGCTGGTAACAGAAAGATGGAGTGTTCTCAGACCTTCATCCTGAGAGTCAGGGAGTAATGTCTCAGCAGAAGGAAGAAACTCATGGCTTGGTTCATGCATCCTTCACAAGCAACTATCTTCTCTATTCCAGCCTTGCTGAAAGTCCCAGATCATCACCCGTCCTGCATCATCTTTCACAATGGGCGTGTAGGTCTCTCCAGGTCTGGATCTCACCGTTAGACGACCAGGTGATGGGATGGAACTTTTCAGAGAAGATGATCTTGATCACAAATAACTTTTTTCTTGCTTTGCATGACTTCAGTCCTGCCCGTGGGATCTTGTTTTGAACCTGCTTACAGTGCAATTAATCCCAGCTGGTATTTGCCCTTCTTACTGTAGGTCAATTGATTTTATCCTGCAGTTATATAACATTCGAAGGAGCTGATGATCATCCGGGTCACTGGAGAGTCGTTTTCACCCCCTGCCGGTTTCTAACTTTGTTGTCCCATGTCTGCTGCTTGACCTTGTTCTTATGAACAACATTTTGAAGATGAAACCAATCTGACGCTCATGGCAGAGTGAAGTCAGAACCGGTCCCTTCTTTTTCTACGAAAACCTCTTGGCATTATACTATACTACATAATATATTTCTGTATTTATTTGAATTTAAGGTACTACTAGCACTGTTTTTCCATCCAAACTGTTCCCACTGTAAGGAAATGTGTAGTGATGACTACAACAGTGATTTTTATACTTTTCCTCCTTAAATAAGAAGATAAACGCTGGTACTCCCAGAGATTTCCAGTAAAAAGATAAACAGAGTTTTAGTTCAAAAGTTGCAAAGTAAAAATTGCAAAAGTAAAAAGTGTGAAGGTGATTAGAGTGAGTGGTTAAAACAGTTGTGAAGAGGTGGGTTTCAGTTGTAATTCCACCAAAGACACTGAAATGAAATATATGTTGGATCCTGAACCTGATTCAAGTGTAAATCCATTCTTTAGAAGCTAATGTACATGAAAAATAAAAATTAATTCCTGAAGAGATTCAACACAACCAGCACCACTCCCTGAACAACACACGCTCCTAAACATTCATTCATTTTCTGAACCACTTAATCCTAGTTAGGGTTGATTTATCTGTTAATAACACAAATGATTTATCTGTTGGAACACTTCCCTGTGACGACTGAATGAATGTAACCCTAGAGGTTTATAGACGACCATGCACACTGGATGGCTCCTCACACCGCAGCCTGCTTCTTGTTCACCGGGTTCTGGAGATTCTCCTCAACCAATTTTGGCTTGCTTTGTTTGTTTTTTAACAGCGATTTGTGGGTTGTACTAGCACGTTATCGCCACTTTTTGGTCTGGGGTTCTCAAATTCAGACAGTTTACTCAGTCTCTAGGTTCTCTCTCTGGAATACACAACTCTCTCTGTGCACACACAACTCACATAAATATGATTATTAACTATAAAATACAAACCATGTAGCAGAAACTTCACAGGAGTTGAAGGTTTTATTTTATTTTTTTAATGAATATTTTATTAAGTTTTAGAATAATGAACAACAATGACAGCAGTAACGCACATATGAATAACCCATATATGTTCAGTTCACATCAAAGTTTAATAATAAAAAATAAAAAACATTAAACATAAAAAAAAAAATACAAAATAACAATAATTAGAAAATAAAATTATAATGAAAAATTATAAAATTATAATTTATGTGGATATCTGTTACAAGTTCACAGTATAAGGTTCACACATGAAACAGGGGCTATACGGCCAAGACAGTGAAACAAATTCTGCACCCAGAGAAGAGCGTTAGGGAGGCAGAAAGGTGCCAGAGGGGTGCCACTCAACACTGCAGCGACCTCTATGCACCAAGTCTGCTATGCTGCCTGGCAGGTGGTTCAGGAAGGGAGCCCAAAGCTTATCATAGTAACTCTCATTCCCCCTTAAAACAGCTCAGGCGCTCCATTGGTAAAACTTTAAATATCTCTCCGTACCACTGGGTAACAGTAGGAGGTCTGGGCTTAATCCACTAAAATAAAATGCATCTCCTATCTAACAAAAGTAGCTTATGCAAGAGATGTTGTTGAGGACCTGAAAGAGAAAAGGTTTTTATCACCACACACTTTTAAATCTGTCTAAAACTTGTCCCAGTCTTGAACTATGTGAGGAAGATCTGGATGGATCACATGATCATGTATAAACCTCTCTCACACAACCACTGCAACTGAAACATCACTTGAGTTTAACAGGAAGTCTAGTTTATTAATTTAGAAGTGTAGTGGGAACTGTAGTCCTAAATCATCTGATGAAGTTTTGACGAGCCCCTCGCTCCTGTTCCTACACTCAGAAATCGTGACGACTTTCACTGCTGGTGATATAAACTCTTAGTGAAAGGATTCAGGACTACGATCCCCATTACAGTTATAAGATAAGAAACTAAACTTCATGTTAAACTGTAGTGAAGTTTCTGCTACATGGTTTGTATTTTTATCTGGTTGGTTAATACACCTTTTTATGTGAGTTCTGTGTGAGTTCCAGAGAGAGAAGCTGATTAAACTGTCTGTATTCACTGTTAAAAACAAAAACAAACAAACTATTCACACCTGGAGCAATTTGAAACAACCCCTTAGGTAAACTCCATCAAGAAATGCACTCGCCTAGCCCGGGACTTGAACATGGACCTTGTTATGCTAACTGCTGAGAAAGGAACCTTCACACCAGATCACCTATCGGGCAGTGGTGGCCCGGTGCTAGGGAGCTTGATTACTGATCCCAAAGTCGGGGGTTCAAGCCCCACTATCACCGGGTTGTCACTGTCTCCCCAGTACAGCTAAGTGGGTTATCAAAGGTCTCTCACTGTCTGTGGTGAGAGGAATGTAAAATTGCTGATTTTCATCGTGCAATGGCCTGGTGAGCTGTCCAGGGTGTACTCTGCCCTCGCCCAGAGTTGCTCCCCGCTTAGGATTAAGTGCTTCAGAAAAGATTTTGATAGATCCATTGATAGATGGATCAATGTTCTGAACTTGAACAGAGAGCTTTGTATAAAACAGTACCCTGGCTTTCTCAGTCTATGGTCTCAGAATCGTGGCTCTCCAGTATGAATCTAAGTTAATAGCAGCACGTTGAGAAGGTCAGTCCTGAGCCACATGTTCCAGCTCCTACTGCAGGATCTCCAGATGTTACCCTGATCTCTCCAGCATGTGCTCGTTCCATTCCACAGTCTGAAACCGCTGTAAAGTGCCCAGACCACCCAAACTGGTTCATTCTCTCCTTTACCCTCAACCGGAGCTCCTGCACAAATCCTGCAGGGCGACTTCAGTGCCCCGCCCACTGTTTGACCCGTAAATAGAGAGCTTCATCCAAATCTAGTTTATTAAACACAAACGTGAGCGATCTTCAATGAACAATAAAACCACCAAGTGTTCTTTTGTAAACATCATTGAAAGAAAAACAAAAAATAGTAGGGTTGACGTTTTTAACTCTATTTATCTTTGTAAAAACAAAGTGTGCAAACACACACACTACCCACAATCACACACACAACCCACAATCACACAACCCAATCTTGCACACACACAACACAATCACAAACACACCGCAATCACACACAAAAAACACAATCACACACACATCCCAATCACGCACACGTATCACAATCACACCACACATCACACATTCAGTCACACAAACATCACACACTGTCACACAAACCACACACTCAGTCACACAAACTACACTCAGTCACACAATCACACTCAGTCACAAACATTACACACATCACACTCAGTCACACAAACCACACACATCACACAAACGACACACTCAGTCACACAAACATCACACATCACAGTCACACAAACATCACACACATAGTCACATAAACATCACACATAGTCACATAAACATCACACAAACCACACACTCAGTCACACAAACATCACACACTCAGTCCAGTGTGAACTCCTGCAGATAGAAACACTCCACATGTAGAAATAACAGATGAAGCAAATTTAATTCAATATCAGAATATAATCATATAAAGGTTAAAATTTCAGATTCATTTAAATCATACAGCTTCTGAAATAAATGTGAAATAAATTCGGAATATTTTCTCCATCTGTATTCATAAATCATCCGTTTAAATATGTATGAGGTATAAAAACTAAAATTCTGATCACACAGATTTATATGGAACTTCACCTGCAAAAATTACTTCATTGATAAAATCAGTGGAAAAGTCAGAGATGAGTTCCATGTTTACAGTACTTCAGAGGGGGAGGGGCAAAACTGGGGCCTGCGATTGGTCAATCTGCCCCATCAGTCACTTGCCTGAAGCTGATTGGTTGTCAAAAAAACACAAAGCACAACAGTTCATTGTGTGTGTGTGTGTGTGTCACACTCGAGTGTGTCTGCAGCTGTGTGACCTTCCTCCCATGGCTCCTGACGTCTCCTCATCGCTGGAGCTGGAATTGCATGTGTGTGAGTGTGTGTGTGTGTATGTATCTTCTCTGTGCATGCTGATGTGGCTCTGCAGGGCAGCCGGTGTGAGCCACTCTCTCGGTAAACAGCTCTGCAGGAATGGCACACACGAGCTGAAATACGCCAAACGGTTCACCCAGCGTGGGATCTCATTCCCACAAAGCAACTACACACACACACACAGAGTGAGAGAGAGAGGATTTTTGCAATGCAGCATTTTGTGACATCACATACATATTCACATACACATACATAGTTCTGCCCACAAATCAGTTTTAAACAAAAATTGTGTGTCTGTAACCTCAGACAGGGCGGAAGAGAAGTGGTTGCAGTTTTTGTGCATCAGGTGATACGCGTTTCCTCTGAACTCTTTACCCAGTTCCTCCATGATCTTTTCAACATCCTCCTCTGTGAAGTCTGTTGTACCCAAAGCAATCGCCTCTCTAACACACACACACACGTGTACATATATGAATATGTATAATGAGTCAGTTGGTGTACTACAAAGTGTGAATATTACTACAGGCCTTATTTAATGTATGCAATGTGTGTACATACATAGATGTGTGTGTGTATACATAGATGTGTGGGTGGGTGTATATATATATATATATATATATATATATATATATATATATATATATATATATATATATATATATATATATAT
>JAOUQZ010000039.1:118536-126036 GCA_028564935.1 Neosilurus hyrtlii
ACGAGGAACTCTCAAATACATTAGGAACTCTCAAATACACGAGGAACTCTCAAATACACGAGGAACTCTCAAATACACAAGGAACTCTCAAATACATTAAGAACTTTCACATACATTAGAAACTCTCACATACTTTAGGAACTCTCACATATCTTAGAAACTCTCAAATACATGAGGAACTCTCAAATACATTAGGAACTCTCAAACCTAGAAAAGCAAGTGGACCTGACGGCATCCTGAATTAAATGATAAAACACAGAAGTAAAAAATTCCAATCGGTGATCCTTAAATGATTCCACTTTATTCTGAGAGTAGGTTACTTCCCTGACATCTGGTAACCCCTCTCTTTAAAAGTGGAGATAAACTCCACCCTAATAATTACTGGGGCGTCTGTGTGAACAGTAACCTGGGGAAGGTTCTATGCAGCATTATTAACTGCAGACTTATGGAAACACAGTGTTTTGAGTAAAACTCAAATTGGATTTATACCAAATCACCGCACCACCAATCACATTTACACCCTACACACCCTCATCAACCTCCACATCAACCAAAACAACAACAAAATATGTGCAGACTCAATCTGGCACAAAGTTGTATTTTATAAAACTCTTGAAAGCGGCGTAGGGGGTAAAACATATGACCTTATTAAATCTATGTACGCAAACAACAAATGTGGAATAAAAATAGGAAAAAAAAGGAGCAAATTCTTCCCTCAGGAGCGCAGAGTGAGACAGGGCTGCCCTCTGAGCCCAACACTCTTCAATATATACATCAACGAATCGGCCTCCATTTTAGAAAGCTCAGCAGCGCCGGGTCTCACTCTACACCATTCAGAGGTCAAACTCCTGCTGTACGCAGACGATCTGGTCCTGCTGTCCCCCAGCGCTCAGGGTCTACAGCGCCACCTGGACCTGCTGCAGCGGTTCTGTCAGACCTGGGCCCTGACAGTCAACCTCAACAAGACCAGGACTACCACCTTCCAAAAAATATCCCACTCTCAGGGAAACACCCCACACTTCACTTTAGGGATTCACACAATAGAAAACTGTAAACAGTACAATTACTTGGGACTAAAAATCACCTCCACCAGAAACTTCACCCCAGCAGTGAATGAGCTGACACAGAAAGCACGCAGGGCATTCTACACTATTAAAAAACAAATTCATATTCGAATCCCAATTTCTATCTGGATAAAATTATACCAATCAGTAATCGAGCCGATCCTGCTGTACGGTAGTGAGGACTGGGGGCCACTTACAAACCAAAACTTTACACAGTGGGACAAACACCCTGTTGGAATTTCACACGTACAATTCTGCAAATCCATTCTACAAATTCACAGAAACACCACCAACACCGGCTGCAGAGCTGAATTAGAAACTGTGTGTGTGTGTGTGTGTGTGTGGAAAGAGAGAGAGAGAGTAACTGTGTGTGTGTGTGTGTGTGTGTGTGTGTGTGTGTGTGTGGAGAGAGAGAGAAACTGTGTGTGTGTGTGAAGAGAGAGAGAGAGAGAGAGAGAGAGAGAGAGAGTAACTGTGTGTGGAGAGAGAGAGAGAGATTGCAGACAGCTCGTGATACTGGACGTGGCAGTGTGTTCCTCAGTGTAGATGAGAGTGAGTGTTGATGGATGGATGGAAGGAAGGATGAGAGGATTCTGGATAGATGGATGAGTTTCTTTGTTTAATCTGCGTTTAAACTAAAACCCAAAGAGAACAGCTCGAGCGGTGGTGTGGTGAGTATCGTGTATGTGTCCTGTGCGTGTCCAGTTGATGATGATGATGGAGGGAAGATGAGTTGTGTTTGTGTGTGTGAGTAACTCTCACTTTCCTTTTCTTTCTGTTCTTTGCTTTATTCTGCCCATTATTTTTTCTTGCATTTTTTTCCTTTTTGTTTACCATCTTTGTTTTTCTGTCCCTGCCTCTCTCTCTCTCTCTCTCTCTGTAGGGTGTGGAGCTCTTTGGCAAGTCTCACTTCCTTCACCAGGGGACTCGCTGGCAGGGCAACCTGCTCCAGGTTACACACACACACACACACATGCACACACCCTCTCTGTATTTAAGATGCTTCGGTACATTTCAGTACAGGGTTTTACTACATTTCAGTACCTGTAAGAGTGTGTGTGTATGTGTGTGTGTTTTCACAGAGGATGAAATCTAACGAGGGAAAGTTGGTGAGGGAGATCTCAAAGGTAACACACACACACACACACAAACACACACACACACACAGTGTCCAGTTTATCAGCTCAGTGTGTAGGTGTATAATTACTGATTGGTCCATCTGCTGTTCTGCATATTGGCAGCTATCTGCCAAGTCCAAGGATAAAGTCACTGATAAGATGCAGTTGGAGTTTTTGAATGTGAATGTATGTGTATGTGTATGTGTGTGTGTGCAGCTGCAGGCAATGGTGTTGGAGCTCAGGTCGGGTTTTTCTCGCGCTTTGTTGGAGTTAAATCAGATTCAGCTTGGAGACACAGAGCTTCAGAACCAGTTGGAGGAGACGAGACATGGCTGTAACAAGCGCACACTACACCTGGAAACACTCGTTCTTACACTGAAGGTAATACACACACATATACACACAAACAATGCTTGTGTGCAGTGACAGGCGTCTGATGCAAGTGAATCTGTCCCACGGTAATACCGGTAGACTACCCTAAACACCATGGCATACAGTAGATCATCACCAACTAAGGATCTCAACTCCTCCCACATACAGTGTTACACACTAAAAACCAGAACACATCATGAACACCACAGCAGACATTGTCATCAATGACATCATACAGAGAGGAGGCGGAGTTACAGAGTTCACAGTCTGGGGCAAGAACAACCTGTCTCTGAAGATTAACAAAGTAAATTGTCCTTTCATCCTTCATCAGCAGGTTCTCAAAGGAACGATAGAGAGCATCCTATAGAAACTTTACTCCGTCTCACTGCACGCTCAGCTCGACTTGTCTGATTACAGGAAAGATGTACATGACCTGCTGGGTTTACATTCACATCTTAAACTACTGTCTTCTTACTGTGTGTGTGTGTGTGTGTGTGATCAGGAGGAACTTGAGGAGATTCGTTGTCAGATTCATCAACTGTGTGATGAGCAGGTAAAGTCAGAGCAGATGGACAGTAACACAGGAGCACAGAGTGACAGGTACGTACACCTGAAGTTATATTTAAATTAGAACGAGTGAGGTAGGATTCTGATTTTTGTATTACTGTCTACTTGACTCGGTTGTACTTAGTTGTTGTCGCTAATATTTTTAAGTATAGGGTTCTTAGCTGGTTCTGTAGTCTTATTGTGGTGCTTAATCAGCAGTAGTTTCGGGCTTCCTTGAGGTGTGAACTGTGGTCAGGACCCAGAAAGTATATTGAAGGAATCACCGGCTATATATTTAAACCTTTTTTTTTTCTTTCAACAATATCTTTATTGCATTTTTAATCTTTAATACAAAAATATACTCCATCTACAATAAAGACAACAAAATCTTAGTTAATACACGTAGACAGTGATAAGTAAAACAAACACTCAACAAACAACAAGCACTTCCGTCCCAGGTTTATTTCTGACATATCTGTCCCTATATTTGTTTACACTCAGTTTTCATTGTCCTCTTCAGGCATATCCATATTTTTAATGAAGTCCCTAAATGATCCCTATACATATGCAAAGGCTTCTTGCTTAGCCGTCAAAGTAAAGCTCATTTTCTTGAAAGCATCTGATTTACCCATCATGTGATTCTTGGTCTGTTTGTATTCTTCCAAAACTTTGCTATCACTGTTTTTGCATTTAGCAGACTGAGATCCGTGAGTGTTTGTTCACTCCTAGTAAGTGTATATCTGTCCGGATACAGTCCAAGAACTGAACGAACTTTGAAATGATGTTCTCCATCATCATGAGATACTTAAAGAAATGTATTATTAAATTTATATTTGCTTCTAAACCCTTCAAATGACATCATCGTATCTAAATGGGTCTGATACCAATCTCCAACAGATATGACACCTTTTTAGACCCACTCCTTGAAAACATGGTCACGCTATTGCAACCTGCCCCAGTCACCCTCCACATGTGCCGTTGATTCAACTCATTACTGATATCATATTATACAAATTCGCAACCGCTATCCACTCTGGTGTCCCTCACTACCAGGTACTGTTCCATCACAGTCACTGCTCCCCTTGATTCCGGCTCAGCTAGCAATTTCCTCTCTGGGGACCTGTGCCGATGGCTCCAGCTCCTGCTTCACCCTTCGAGGTCATCAAGGACCATAAAAATCTGTGCTATCTGCGAGAGGCCAAATGACTCAACCCATACCAAGCTCACTGGGCCTTATTCTTTAGGCACCTCCCTGCAGGGAAGCTCCTTCCTCTACTTGTCCCTCGTCGTCCATGGTCACACCTAGGAGTTGACTTCATAATAAATCTCCCCCCCTTCTAATGGTAACACATGCATCCTTGTTGTACTGGATCGTTTCTCCAAAGTATGCAGACTAATTACCCTCCAGTCCCTTCCCACAGCCGCCCGAGTCCTGTTCGAGCACGTCTTCCACAACTTTGGGTTGCCAGATAATGTTATCTTGGACAGGGGCCTGCAATTCATCTCCCGGTTCTTTAAACTCCTGGCTGTGACTTTCAGCGGATTACCATCCTCAGACCAACAGGCAGATGGAGAGGAAGATTCAGGGATTTGGATACCTCCTCCGTACCTTCTGCAGCTGTCACCAGACTTCCTGGAACCAGTTTCTTCCATGGGCAGAATATGCACAGAACTCCCTTTGCCAACCATCGACCAGGCTGAACCCTTCCAGTGCGTACTCGGTCACCAGTCTCCTCTCTTTCCCTGTAATGGATAGGTCCTCCAACGTCCCAGAGGTGGATCAATGGTTCAGGGACAGTGAAAGAGTCTGGAGAGAGGCCCATTGGCACCTCTGGTTACATCCGTAGAGGGGCCACTGTGGCAAACATGTGGCGCTCCGATCCACCTCTCTACAAAGTTGGGGAAAAGGTGAGGCACTCCACCCGAAACATGATATCCTGGATTCCATCTTGCTGGAGGACTTCCACCAACAACACCCAGCAACGGTTGACCAGTGCCCCACACTCAGGGTGGTCCACGGCTTTGACGGTACCGGGACCCCAAGTGCAGTTCTGTCACCTTCACGCAAACTCCCCAACTCTCACCAATCTCCTAAGTTTTAGCATATTACCTTCAGCTTGTTTCCCTGCACTGATTAGGTTCCCTATATAACCTTCCGCCAGACTCATCTCTATGTCTAGACTTGTTTGAGCTGCGTATGATTTATGCTACTTCTTCTAGCGTCTCGGACTCAGGATTACTTACCTGTCGAAGCTGCGCCGGACAGATTCCCTCTCCAGTCTGCAACTATCCCGTCTCCTCATCTCTTTCCAGCTTCATCCTCCGTTAAAACTTCCCCCGAAGTTTCCCTGCTTCCTGGTTTTGTGCATCTCCTCTGTGTTGGTTTGTGTTCATTATTTAATACATATATGTTCCATCTGTTGAAACCCTTGTTTTTGGGAGTCTAACACAACAATATTCTAAATGCTTCATTGATTTCCAATGGAGCTACTAAGTTTTTTCCTCTGCTATAATAGATGTAATTGATGTTTTAATTTCTTTTTAGTCTGCCAGGCAAATAGCTTCCCAGAATTGTCACCCTGCTCATAAAAAGATTGTTTAAGCCTTAATAGACTTGCAGCTGCCCTTGAAGCTGACAGTTTGTCATATTCTGATCTATTCTTTCCTGCAGACATTTTATTCCACATTCTAACCTTAATATTTTTGGTCTTTACCTCTTTGATTTTTAACTAGTAAACCTTATGATATGCCCCCTAATGAAGGCTTTGAAAACCTCCCGCCTCATAACTGCTGATGTTTTTTTTGTATTAATTAAAAAAATATATCTATCTGTCTCCCTAAATACTTTACGAATTCACTGTCCTGCAGCCATTTGTGTTGAAAATGCCATCTTGGTGGGTCTTTTTTTAATTTATTATCTCTATATACAGTGGTGTGAAAAAGCGTTTGCCCTCTTCCTGATTACTTATTTTTATCTTTTTTCTTGGGCAGAAAAGGGAGCTGTGAACACTTCACCCTGCCATCTCCTCCTGCCTTGCTACTCTCCTTTAGTCCATTAAACACTTTGTTAGCACTCTTTATAATGCAACAACACTTCTAATATCTTGCTATTTTACAACCCTTCTGAGTCAAACAGTTCATCAGTCCCAGCTCTTCTGTCATCCAGTACAAACATCACTTACATATTCTTCTGTTCTCCTTTAATCTTCTCAATAAAGCTTTTGTAAGTGTAATGGAATGGAATGGAATGCAGTGTAATGTAAAGCCGTGTAGATGCTTGATGTTACATGATCGTGTAGTGTAATGTAATGAAGTGTAATGAAGTGTAGTGTTGTGTAACATAGTGTAGTGTCGTGTAGTGTAATGTAATGTAGTATAGTGTTATGTAGTGTAGTGTAATGTAGTGTAATGCAGTAGAGTGTAGAGTTGTGCTGTGTAGTGTAGTGTAGTGTAATGTAGTGTAATATAGTGTAGTGTAGTGTAAGGTAGTGTAATGTAGTGAAGTGTAGTGTTGTGCTGTGTAGTGTTGTGCACTGTAGTGTAAGGTAGCGTAAAGTAGTGCTGTGTAGAGTAATGTAGTGTAGTGTAATGCAGTGAAGTGTAGTGTTGTGCTGTCTAGTGTTGTGCACTGTAGTGTAAGGTAGCGTAAATAGTGCCGTGTAGTGTAGTGGAGTGTAATGCAGTGAAGTGCCGTGTAGAGTAATGTAATATAGTGTAGTGTAGTGTAGTGTAGTATAATGTAGTGTTGTATAAGGTAGTGTAATGCAGTGAAGTGTAGTGCTGTGCTGTGTAGTGTACTGTAGTGTAAGGTAGCGTAAAGTAGTGCCGTGTAGTGTAATGTAGTGTAGTGTAATGCAGTGAAGTGTAGTGTTGTGCTGTGTAGTGTTGTGTACTGTAGTGTAAGGTAGCGTAAAGTAGTGCCGTGTAGTGTAATGTGGTGTAGTGTAATGATGTGAAGTGTAGTGTTGTGTATTGTAGTGTAATGTAGTGTAAAGTAGTGCTGTGTAGTGGAATGTAGTGTAGTGTAATGATGTGAAGTGTAGTGTTGTGTATTGTAGTGTAATGTTGTGTAAAGTAGTGCCGTGTAGTGTAATGTAGTGTAGTGTAATGCAGTGAAGTGTAGTGTTGTGCCGTGTAGTATAATGTAGTGTAGTGTAATGCAGTGAAGTTTAGTGTTGTGTACTGTAGTGTAATGTAGTGTAGTGTAATGCAGTGAAGTGTAGTGTTGTGCTGTGTAGTGTTGTGTACTGTAGTGTAATGTAGTGTAGTGTAATGCAGTGAAGTGTAGTGTTGTGTACTGTAGTGTAATGTAGTGTAGTGTAATGCAGTGAAGTGTAGTGTAGTGTAATGCTGTGTAGTGTTGTGTACTGTAGTGTAAGGTAGCGTAAAGTAGTGCTGTG